>JACATO010000492.1:0-63126 GCA_018389105.1 Nautilus pompilius | reverse complement strand
GGTCTTCTTCTTAACTAGTTTTAAAAAATGCGTGCAGAATGCTAGAGCAGTTGCCGAATAAAAACTCAGGCTAAGCACATCATCGTCCAAGTACTCACGGTCTCGATAATTTAAAATAAGAATGAAATAAGCCTCCCGATTTACCCCATCTCGGGGAAGTCTAGTTCTCGACCGGTGGAGACTGTTTGCCGAGCTGTGTAATTAACCATCGTTCTGAGAACAAGAGGAAACAAAACCGACCGGCGAGTAAAGGAACGAAGGCTATTTGTGTAGTGTGTTTTATAATAGTCCTCTTAATTAAAGGCGAGGCGTTCTTCGGGGCCTTGTTTGCTGACTTGTTTCCATTTATTTGCAGAAGTTTCTTGTGTACTGTTGCACAATTCTTCTTTTTTTGATGTGGTGTAGTCCCTTCCGCCGTTCGCGCTGGCTGCAGAGTTTCCATTTTCCGGTGTCAGAATCTTGAAGACTCCGGCAGGGGGCGCGGGCGGGTGGGGGAGATAATTCGACTTTCACCCGACTGTTTAGGGCGGAGAGTCGCAGGTGCGGATGGCGAGCTTGGAAAATGCGTTGGAAGACCCGTGTCTGGGGGGAGGAGGGTCGTGAAACTCCCCCCCCCCACTCAAGACTTCCGTTTCCGAGAATAACTAAAGAAAAGAAAACTATTATACAGGCTCTGAACTTTAAACCCAAAACTTCCCTGTTGTTTTTTATTTTTGGATTTCCTCGGCACACATAAAATACGAATATAATCCCTTACTGATATAAAATCTATTCATACTCAATAAAGAAGTGTGGCTGATGAGCCTAGGCGCTATTTAGCACGGAGTCATTGCATTCAGATTCCGCGAAACTCAGCTGAGTAACTAATGTTGTTCAGGGGCGGTCTCCGGGTCCGGAACTGAGGAGCTGAAGCAGGCCTCACCAGGTACCACCACAAACTGACTAGTCGCACCCGGCGTCATAAAATTCGCTATTTTGTGAATACGTTTCTTTTCTACAAGAATGAAAAGTACTATATTTAAACTGAACGGGCTTATCCTACAGCCCGATGATCCCCTATGTAAAATGGTTGTCTAAAAATACCCAAAGAGCTCTCTGAGTAAGTCTCTATTACCACGATTTAACCAGATAATGGGTGATCAGCTTTTCTCTTTTAGTTTCCCAGATATTATTTCAGATGTGGATTTTCAGTATTTACAAACCTCCTTCGAGAGATTTGCAATTCAAATTTTTTTTTTTTTAAATTGATGTTTTAAAATTGCACATGGAGAGCCTCGGAATCCGGAATGAAAGCCTTAATTAAGCCTGACGATACTTTCGTCTTTAGCTGTCTCCACAGAAGGCTGTTCTTCATGAGCCGGCAGACCAGATCGTCGCCTAACAAAGCGGTTTTGTGGAACTTTAGCTGGGTTATGAGCGCTGTACCCTATCACTGACAATGTAAAATGACGATTTCTGTAGACAAACGTTTTTTTCTTAAGAAAATAAATAAGCAAAAGAGAGAGAGGGATGACCTCAGTACAGAGAGAGATGACGTCAATACAGAGAGAGATGACGTCAGTACAGAGAGAGTGACGTCAATACAGAGAGAGATGACGTCAGTACAGAGAGAGATGACGGCAATACAGAGAGAGAAATGACGTCAGTACATAGAGAGATATGACGTCAATACAGAGAGAGAAATGACGTCAGTACAGAGAGAGATGACGTCAATACAGAGAGAGATGACGTCAGTACAGAGAGAGATGACGTCAATACAGAGAGAGAATGACGTCAGTACAGAGACAGATATGACGTCAATACAGAGAGAGAAATTACGTCAGTACAGAAAAGATGACGTCAATACAGAGAGAGAAATGACGTCAGTACAGAGAGATGACGTCAGTACAGAGAGAGAGAGAGAGAGAGAGAGAGAGAGAGAGAGAGAGAGAGAGAGAGGAGATTAAAACTTATATTTAAGGTTATCGCTGAAGATGTGAACATTTCATCTGGTTTGTCCGTGTACGGTCCAGGAGAAAAGAGATGCTCAGACGCGACCGACTGTTTTCTTCCTCGAGCCGTCGCCGTTCCGCTTAGAACTCGGCGAGGTTCCGATGCGCGACAGGACGGCGACGCGCGGGGGTGGGTGTAGGGGAAGCAGCTCGAAGAACGGTAATTGGCAAAGGACGACCGTCGAAAGTTCTTCCTCTCCTAGCGTCAGCGACTCAGCCCCTTTCTTGTCGTATGTACGTACGCGGCTTTAAAGAAACAAACAAAAACATAATTAATTCCACCAGAAAATCTCACCTTGGGAGGGAGAAGAGTCGAAGCGAAATCAGGACACGGACAAAAACGCACCATCTCTCGGTTCCCACCGATTTCGTTTATCGATTCGCTGAACCGTTCTGGTGGCTCGCAGATTTCTTTCTTATGCGCCAAACAGTCGGCGGCGCTCACCGACGGCAGGTGCCCCCCACGCTCTGCCCACCATTGCCATTCCTTCAATATAAGTTGGCTGAAGAAAGTTCCGAAGTTAAGCGGACCGGGTTCTCTTTCCTGGGGATTTATTCAGGCAAACTATTTATGTCGGAAACCATAAAGACAGAAGAGCGCAGGTACGTAAACACAACGGTTTCTTTCAGCTTGCCTTCGGAAGGCAAACACCTTCGCGGTCAACCATCGAGGCCAAGACGATTCGAACCGCAGAGATTAATGCAGTCACTGGTCGGAATATAATTAATCTGTTTGCATAATTCTGATGGTAAAAGAAAGCGACCTAAAACATGGGGCCAATTTATAACAGCCCCACTCTCCGCTACGTGGACGTAACGATCGGGGCTGACATACAGAAATAAAGCTAAACAATAAAAACATCAGCAGATACATTTATTCTAAAAGGAAATAAGGCAAAAATCGGTAAAATGGAAGAAAATTGAAAAATCCAAAGCTATATAGGAATCTTCAATTAAAAAATGTAGCGGCAGCGCTTCTTATATTCAAACTCTTCTTTTCCGTCTCCCAGCGACAAGCGACGAGTTAATGGGGACGATGACTCAGACGTGGTCAGTTTTCGTAACCAGTAGCGAGGACAGACGGTGAACCAGAGTGTCGGAAGCGAACCAGGATACACGGAAATAGCACCATGTAAATAACGTCGAAAATCTGAATATTTAAAGCATGTCACGTGGTTTGGACAGGTTTTGTTCGCGTGTAAGCGCGATTACTCGAGAATATATATATCACTTTTGGTTACTTCCTTCTAAAAAGAGCGATTTCGAAAAAAAAAAAATGGTAGGATTTAAACAAGTTTTCTCATCTTTTAATTAAAAGATTGTTTTCATGCGGTACTATCGAAAGGAAAAGCATAGCAAAACTTTTATTAGCTATGTAGGGCTTCGTATGTCAGGAAATGGCTAGACAACTTTTACTCAAGACATTTTTGAAAAGGGTTAAAACCATTAGAATGTAGAAATCTAAAATCGCGTTTGAGAGGAACGAAGCGAAACACAGCAATAACCGACAACCGACCGCTTTCAGAATAAATTACGCTATTTATTTAGTAAGTCATTCCTGTGTATTACTTTCGGTTTCCCTCTGCGTGGTCACCAAAGCTATCGGTTACTCTGAATGCTTGTGGACGGTTATTTACTTGTATTGGCTGAACTCGTCAGCAGGTTTCAGACGGCTAACGACAACTGGAGGAAGAAAACTGAAAGATCCCATTAAACTGTCAGTGCATTCGTTATCTTTTTTATTCGTTAATTAATCAAATTGGCTTTGTGTTTGTTTTTTTTTTAATTTTAATTTCGCATGCCACTTTTTGAAATAAATGTATCCTTTTCGAGCCTGTCGTTTTAAAATTAATAATCAGAATAAGCGCCCCCTAAAACGAATGCATAAAAGAAGCAAAAGCAAGCTTGAACACGAATTGCAGCAGAACTGTAGGCACTTGCGACGAATCTCCTCTTTAAGGAGTTTCGTCGGCTAGCAGATTTCCAAAGGAAGTTTACTCGCCGAGTTGTTTCTTGTTGCTTTTTTAAAGGCGATAATCTATGGAATCCGAAGACGGTTCGCCTAAGCCGATAATTACAGTAACATGCCCACAACGCAATACAGAAGAAGCCAGTGATTCCCCTACTACATACCCATGAACTTACGCTGGACGCAATTCTCCCATTCTCTTCGATTTGCTTCCAATTTTTTTTTAAAAAGTGAATAACGTTCGCCCGTATCGTCCACGATCCTCCTTGCCATCAACTCTCACGTGTCTTTTCGTGATTACAGTGCCCGTCAGCTTCCGTTGTGTTGCTTTGTGGGAACGATATTTTGTTTGTTTTATTTTCGCTTCCGTTTAAATGGCGGACTGATTAGAGCCCTCAGTTATACGACCTCCACTGCGGCCGACTTTGGGACAAAGGTTTTATTTGTCTCCCCCATTACGACTGAGGTATTAGCGTCGTTAGATTAATGTAGTTAAAATTTGCAGACTAGCACAAAGATTGTTTTTTTTTTTCGGTTTGCATGATTTACTTTCCATATTAAAACAAAGCGGTCGCCCATCTCTCCTCCTTCCGCGACATCGCGATCTCAGCTGAGAACAGTCAGCACTCGGTAGGTAGCCGAGTCCTTCCCAGACAACAAAAGAAGAAAAAATACGATTGATTTGTTCTTTAATTGTGCCCGTTATTTCGAAAATATTATTCCATATGACGCAATGAAGGAGAAAGATAATCTTAAATAAATGTTGAATAGCAAATAATAGAACAATAATAAGAATAGATTAACTTTGTCTTAACTACACAAAAAGTTTTAATAATTTAAAATTTAGGTTGTAGAATTTTCATTTATTTGTCTTTTGTTAGGTCAAAAAAGATAAATGAAAAGTTAAATATAACAAAATAGTAAATACAACATGGACTTCCAAAGGACGAGTATTTTCTTTTCAAAGACTTAGACATTTAAAGAGCGACGAAGTGATTTTAACACAGCTTTCTGTTCCTGCAGTGATTGGCATTATATACATTTAAGAGAAAGAACTGAATTGTATAAGAAAGCGCCTCCTTAACGCCAGTAATTATTATGCATCGTATCTTTACTTCTAAAGGTAATTAAAAAAGTGAACTCTACTTACTATTACTGACTGCAAGTATAAGATTTTGTCATGTGTCGTGCACCGCCGGTAGAAATCAGGTCGGGTCCAGTACGATTTTCCGCTCCTTTTTTAAGTACCACATACCAACATAAGTATGGTTGACGGAGAGAGAGAGAGATGGTGAGAGAGAGAGAGAGAGAGAGGGAGAGAGGAGAGAGAGAGAGAGAGGAGAGAGAGAGAGGAGAGAGAGAGAGATGACGTCAGTATAATAGAGAGATGGAGAGAGAGATGGTGAGTGTGAGAGAGAGAGATGGAGAGAGAGATTAGGAGAGAGAGAGAGAGATGACGTCAGCATATAGAGAGATGGAGAGAGAGAGATGGAGAGAGAGATGGGAAGAGAGAGAGAGAGAAGAGAGGGAGAGAAGAGATGGGAGAGAGAGAGAGAGCGAGCTGGTAGAGCGCGCGAGAGAGAGAGAGAGAGCGAGAGAGCGCAGAGAGAGAGAGAGCTCCGATCGCGAGAGAGAGAGATCGAGAGCTCTCTGACGTCAGTATATAGAGAGATGGAGAGAGAGAGATGGTGAGTGTGAGAGAGAGAGAGAGAGAGAGAGAGTTTCTCCAACCGGCCGAGTGTCTTTGATGCAGGGTCGAGAACTCCGTCGTGAAAGAGGGAACAGGATAAATATTCTGATTATTGCGTCAAGCGCTAGGTGCCAGATACTGCTGCTGAAGGATTTTAACGGAATTGAAAGCACTGGACGGTGATGACCTGTAGATAGATGGGTGGGGGGTAGTACCCGAAGGGTAGAGGCTACAGATTCCCTAATTGGATGGAGGGAATTACTGTATTCTCGACACTCTTTGTGAACTTGTGCTGTATGAGCTTTGCTTGATGACACCGACTCCTTTGTTAACTCCCTTGACATAAACATTTTGAAAAACCTGTCCTTGTTTGGAGTCATATTGTTTGCCGCCGGATTTCAAACGATACAAAGTATCAAGCAGGAAAATTTATTCCGCTATCTTCGAAAGATATACAATAAAACGAGAGGGAGATCGATAAGAACAGCAGTTAGAACGTGCAGCTCATATATGTGCTCGCTGATGCTGAGGCTGGGAAAGTTTCAGTACTGACAAATGTCGCCACAAACTCTTTATTACAAACAAAAACGTGTAAAATGGAGGAAAAAAAAATAGTAAAATGACTATTTAGTAAATGAAACCATTTTTAATTTTCAAATACCAAAAAAAAAATAATCTAAGATTACACATT
The DNA here is from genome assembly GCA_018389105.1 of Nautilus pompilius. Classification (NCBI taxonomy): domain Eukaryota; kingdom Metazoa; phylum Mollusca; class Cephalopoda; order Nautilida; family Nautilidae; genus Nautilus; species Nautilus pompilius. Next base: position 56,785 of record JACATO010000492.1, on the reverse strand, counting down.
TCATTTATAGTGTTTCCTTAACCTTCATTCATTAGTTTTCAAAAATCTCCTGCACCTCTTCTCCTGATCTCACGAATACTTATCTGAACAGTATTGAGAACGTCTGCTAAAGACAGACTTGTTTTATTTTGTAATTTTGTCACATGTATATAATTGGCTATTATTTTTATGCTAGTATTTTCTTTAAAATTTATATTTTGCCCAAAGGATATATATAGAGTGAAACTTGCTCAAGGCATTTATTAAGGAAGTTTCCTATACTTCATCTTTGATGACTGAAGCGAGGGCACCAAAGGCGCCATGTTCACGCAGTTCCTCACGTGGTTCTGGTCTTCCTTCATATTTAGTGTCGTGCAAATATATCTTTAGTATGATCGTTTGGCTCTTCATCGGGCTTAGCTCTCTCACCTTGAATTGAATGAGGCTCTTTTTCTGTCGCCCACCGAAACATGCGCAAGTTTATCGGAAAACTGGGGCATGTGCGACGCTTCGCGAACCATCGAGAGTGCGATCAGCAGACCCCGCTGCGAGATGATAAGAAAATATATTGTATTTTGGTTTTCAAGTCACCAGAGAGGGAGGGGTTTATAATAAGCGGGAAAAGGGGGCTGCAGCAAATAAGAGCAGAGGAAAACCCACGAAATGATAACGAGTATATCTGGGGAACAGAAATAAGTACAGTAGTTACCAATTAAACCGAAAGAGAGGCCACCGAGGTGGCTGTAGAACTTTAGTACCGCTAAATTAGACAAAACGTGTAAATATTTAAAGTAATAATAATAATAATAATTTGTCAAAAATTAGATTTGTTGAATCCGTGGAGAGCAGTTTCATGATTTCACCAACTAGAGAAGATTGATGGGAGTAAGGCATGAAGACGTTAATAATTAGAAATAATTCAAATGCAAATTGCTATCTTTAGTCTCGATACTCATCAATCTTTTCCTCTTGCTATAAATTCATTCCTGTTTGTTCATCAACCTTCTTGCCTCTCACTAATGCATAGACCTACGATGAACGCTGTTCACTCAGTTACTTTCAATTTATTCAGTGCATTAACGTGCATCGTCAAATTTCGAAATTGCATTGTCACTTCAGATTTATTTTCTGGTCGCAAACTTAAATGCCAGTGCGAGTTAATACTTTTGTGGTTTCAGTCAGTAGATTCTCCAATGTTCACATTCTGCAACAACAAATATAGAAGGATATTTCGTTTAATCGGCGTAAAGTACCAGTTGTTTCTCTGGTTTGGCTTGCTTTCCTACTAGTCCCACGACGTTTCAGAGCACACATTACTCTCGTGGTCAGCCCCAAATGACGGCGATTGACTTTATACGCTGCATAGTTGGTTTAATAATTTGAAATAAGCAGCTCACCAGTGATGACGTCAATGATGCCTGCTCCAAACAGATCAGTCTGTTGTTGTCGTCGTCGTCGTACACCAGTCTCGAAACGAAGATAATTTCTCTACAAAGGAAGACAACCCTGATGGGGAAAGCATAGTGCCATGGATATACGCCGTGAAACCTGTCTTATCCAGTTCCACGAGAAACCCGCGCGAACATTACTCCTAGAATTCTTCATTTTTTCATGTCAGTCGAAGTCTCGGTCGAGATCGGCTTGAGGAGAAAGAGAAGAAACAGTGGCAGGAAGTTACGCCGAACCGGCCGATCTCGACCGAGACTTCAACTCCGGCCCAGCACCCTAACAACTTGGCTTTCCGCCACCCAAGATGTCTGCCTCGGGTGTACGCTTCACATTTTCTGAGAGAGTGTTTCGCAGCTTCATCTTTCTGTTGTTTATTTCATCTAAATGTAAATCATTAATAGTTTGTTAACTACCATTGCCTTAGTTCAACTACAGCCATTTTTAAGAATGGTCTGTTAGCTGATCCATATCCCGAGGTCGAGTCCCGCGTGAAGCGGAAGCGGAACTACACAGCACCGATTAAGACAATATTGTGCCAGACCTTCGCGACAAAAGAGTCTGAGCGAACCCTGGAACCTCCTCTGTGGCTTTTCGGCAGGAATACGTTAAAATCGTTAGCGGAAACACAAGTATGAAGGAGAGATAGATAAACACATCTTCTGACGAATCTTTGGCGAATGTAGATTGCGTCGTAATCCGAAATAATAAATTCGTTTGAAATATTAATGACTGTAGCCCGGATTTTTCCATAAGTGCCATAAGTGCCTTTTCATGCCTTTTTAAAATGATTTCACCAAGATAATTCCCTTTTCACGATCGAGTGCCTAAATCAGCCTTTTTTTGCCGTTTTACTAAAAGGTCGTTCTATTTTCTCTAGTTGTACCTGATTACAATGACGTTTTCTATGTTAACACGTTAATATTAATAAGTTATTAACGTGTTAACATAGTACTTATTAATAATAACTTACTATAAAATATTTTTAAAAAAATGTATTACGTTAATAAAAAAATAAAACAGGGTAGGGCGGGCTAATTTAATAGGTGAATGGCCTAGCGTCGACGCCCGTCAGTTAGTTCAAATTTCCACCACCGGGGGCGCCACCGTTGGTCGTTCATTCGGTCGTGCCGTTGCCCGCTGCTTCAGTCTTCTCTAAGATCTACCCCTTGCAAGCGTCAAAATGCCTAACGTCAAGTCAACGCCTTGTAAAAAACTGAACGATTTGGTGAGAGAGTACGTGAGTGATATATTCTCTACAGACAACTGCGTGCTGTTTTGCAAAGCATGTGAGAAAGCAGTGAATCATGAGAAGAAATATTTCGTCTCCCAGCATGTACAGACGGCTAAACACAAGTCTGCGGCAGAGAAACTGAAGGTGGGAAATATGAAAACTTGTCTCCTCACTACATTTAATGATGGCTCCAGTCGCAAATCTGAGTTTTCGAGTGATCTGTGCAAGGCATTCATTGATGCTGGAATTCCACTGTGGAAATTGGAAAAGAAATCTCTCAGAGATTTATTTTTTAGAGAAATACACAAAGGAACATATACCGAGCGAGTCAACATTACGGAAAAATGATGTTGACAGCAACTTCAACATTGTTGTGCAGAAAATTAGAGATGAAGTTGCGTGCAACAAAATATGGATCTCAATAGACGAGACATCCGATGCTGTGGGGACATATGTTGCCAATGTGGTCATCAGTACACTGGAGGCAGGTCAACCATCAAAGGAGTATTTGTTGACATTGGAAGTATTGGAGAAGTCAAACAGCTCAACTATTGCTCAGTTGTTTACATCTTCACTTGCTGTACTTTGGCCAGAAGGTATAAAACACGAGAATGTTCTTCTGTTTGTGACTGATGCAGCTCCGTATATGAAAAAAGCTGCTCGTGCTATTAAAGTTTTATTTCCAAAAATGTTGCATTTGACATGTTTAGCTCACGGACTCCATAGAAATGAAGATCACATACGTAGCTTGTTTCCAAATGTCGATCGCCTAGTTTCCAATGTCAAGAAAATCTTCCTCAAAACACCGTCACGTGTGCAGTTGTTCAAGGAAATGGCACCTGAGATTCCACTACCTCCTCAGTCCGGTTTGACTAGGTGAGGCACGTGGCTCTCTGCTGTACTCTACTATGCTGCAAATTTTGAAAAGATAAAAGAAATCGACAACTGTTTTGAAGAAGAAGAATCTGCTGCAGTCAGGATCGTCAGTGAAATCATGTAGAAAAGGTCCCTCCACCGCGATCTTGTGTTTATTGCTTCCAATTTTGCAAACTTCCCTCAAGCCATCATTTCCCTTGAGAAACGTGGCGAAACATTAGTGAATAACTTGCAGGTTTTTCAACAAAGTAACTGACGATATTCGTAAAGTTCCTGGCGATGTAGGTAAAGACATACAAGGAAAATGTGAGAGACTGATTTTAGGTAACAAAGATCTTGAAGAAATACAAAACATAGCTAAAGTTCTCAAAGGTAGTTGTAATGCAGAAGATATCGACATGAATATAGAGTCTGTAGCTTGTTTCGGGTATGCACCAGTGGCCTCAGCTGAGGTAGAAAAAGGTTTTTTACAATTGAAGCATATTCTGTCTGACAGACGGCATAGTTTAACACCAGATAATTAAAAAAATGCTAGTAATTAGGCGAAATCAGGCAACTCGTGTCGTTTAATGTAGTATACCTTTACATTATCATTTTTAACCGTATTTTGATGGTGGAAATACATGCCCCTTTTGTAATTTTATTACGTCTCTTTGCCTGCCTATTTCAGAGTTTTTTAGTGCCTGAACATCCGGGCTCTATTAATAACTAATTAATAGCAGTGATCATCAGTGTTTGAGGTGAAAAGGGCAGGAAATTTGCTTCCCAACCTGCAGATAAAACTCGTTTCTGAACCTGAGAATTCAGATGCGACGTCACGAAATATGAGCCATGAACAAAGTTCTTGAAGCGCATTTGACAAAACGATTCTGATACTTAACTGGATCAGCAAATAATCGGCAAAATTTAAATTCAGTTTATATATATATATATATTGCCAAAGAGCGATTTAAGTAGAATGATCCTGTCAGTATTTATTAATGTTCACAAAAATCTTACTTTTTCTTCTGTTGTTTAGAGGAAGAAAAATTATTAAGACAATATCTTAGCAAAGATGTAGTAAAAAAAAAGAGTTGCATTCAAGTTTGTCCAAGACGTCAGCCCCGTTTTCTGTGTGTTTTGGACCTCAGGGGAAATTCTGAGTTTAATTTGCAAATATTTGTTTTCGCCACCATGTAATTTCGGCGATATCTTAAAAAGCCGGCCTCGCGCTCTGTCTAAACACGAAATACGCTTTTATTAGCAAAAAGTGTGCGAGCTCATCTGCTCTGTCTGTCGGCATCTTCAATGCAGTGAAATTATGCAAATGCTACTTCGTCTTATTAAAACGATGAGCGTGAGCCATGGAACTGGACAAATGTTCGCTCCATTGTTATTGCTATCGTCATTTTACGTATGCAAGGTCTCTCCCCGACGGTTGTGTTCTCTCCTGGCCCCCCCAAAAAGATTGCAAAACTTTCCTTTTCCCTTTGTATTCTTGCCACAATTTCTCCGCTGTCGCCGAGGCTCCCCCTTTCCTTTATTCTGACGAAGCTGTCCGTGGTAGAACTACAACAAACACGCACTTGTTTTTTCCCTTCGGTTGTATTCCTTTTCCCGGAGCATCGATCCCGCGATGGCCAAGGCGCCCCCACACGACGGTTAGATTTAAAAAAAAAAAAACACTCGTCTCTTAGATTGTCGGCTAATCCGGAACACAACAGCACAGAACTGTCGAGTGTTTCTTTCTCTCTCTTTTTTAAATTCTCGAGACTCCCATGACCAAAGCATTGCGGTGCCACTTCATATTCCCGGTCTGATCTGGGCCGAACGTCTGCGGACTGAACAATTCGAAAGAAATTCCTCCTCATCTTCGTCGGTGATTAAGAAGTCGGCCGGCGAGAGCGACAATACATCACCCGCTGCCTTCACGGATGAGGCTCCGCATACAAGAATTGCATCTGCAATTGAAGAAAAAGGGGGGGTGGTGTAGCTACCGAGAAGCTGACAAAATCTCGAACGTAATTATCAGTTTCGAGAAACCTTGACGACAAAGCGCGATTATCTACGTCATGTGACGGGGAAAGAAAGTATGAGCTTCTTCCTTCTCTTCTTTCTTTTGATAAACTTTGTAACTCGCGATCAGTGCGGAAAAAATCTAACAAAAAGACGACAAACAAATTAATTAAGTTCTTGATTTTTGCTGCCTCATTCAAGCGCATACTGTTTATTAACCTGTGTATTCTGTTGTTAGTGCTCTCCTTTTATTGCAATTTTTTGTCATTTTACTTTCGTCTTAATTCAAAAGACAAAACAAAAACCAGTCTAATTGTAAAATCTAAATATACAAAATATAAAATATACAAGATAACAATGTAAACAAATCTGTGAAAGTTATTTAAATTCAAGACACCATAATTAGCTCCTTTTGCATATATAGGCTGGACGAATATTAATTCTTCGTCATTTTGGGCAGCCAGTGATTAATGGTAAACCGAGTAGGCTTCCCGAGACTGAGGGCCCCGAGGTCGAATCCAGGTCGGGGCCTGACCTGTTTGGCGTACTAACTCCCTGGCATGCTTTCTTCTAGATATTCTCCACCAGCCGGGCCACGCGTAGTTTTCGTCCGGGTACTATTATAGTTTCCATACAACATCTGCGATTGAAGAGTTCCACTAGGCATTTTCCTGCGGAAGTGCAAGATAGTTAGCGTTCTTTGATTGCTAAACGCGGCACTATACTTTTCACCAAAGTTGTCTCCACTGTAGAAAGTGTGAGTGCAATATACAATAAATGGTAACGCTTCAATTTGCATCTATTTTGGCTTTTAATTATAAGATGAGCAATAACGCTTTTAATTTTCAATTTTTGTCCTTTAATTCTAAGATAGGTTGTAAGTGGTGTACAACACAAAAAATTCACCTTTCATGACTGACGTAAAAGAAACCAAAGGCCGTTTTCACGCAATATTTACTGCTATTTAATATTCACTGTTTTGCATAATTTCCACAAAATGTATCTCTTAATTTCTTTACCTCAGTCACTAAAAATGATGGTTGTTACGAATAGGTTGTTTAGCTTTACAACATCATCTGGCGTTTCTAATTCGTGGGTTAACAGATTTGAACCACATTCATGGTCCAAGATAAACTGGGAAGAAAAGAAGAGTCGTGTGGCGAGCTTCCCCAATTCGGTTAAGTTATTCAGGAACAACTCTACCGAAAATGCCAACTGAAACCCTTTATTTTTATGTGGGAAAATATCAGAGTTTTCGAAGGAAATCCACGAGGTCGACAGGTTATGAAGAGTGGTAAAATTCAGACCTGGATTCTAACTCGCTATCTCGACCTTATCTACCACCCTCTGATTTGTATGCTGGTATTAGATCTTCGCGTGCAAGTTAAGAAATTCTTTGCATTATAATTCAGTTTACTTTTAACAAGAGCAGAAGTACAATAAATAAGACCAGAATCGAAAATAATTATACATGCATATAACGAATTCGAGACAAGAAAAAAAAATATAAGAAATTAATAGAAAAAAATGAATCAGAGAAGAAATGTAATAAATGCGCTTTTTCAAAGCCGGATTCAAACGTTTAATAAATAAAGAACCCTATTTTGTAGTCCAAAATAATAAAAAATAGAAATATTGGCAGTATTCCAACGTCACGCAAAAGAAATACGAATATATATTGAAGATTTGAAACCTCGGACCATTTTTCCCCTACGAAACAGGTCGGGTACCTACTTCTTGATAGTCTCTCCAAAGTAGAGTGAAAGATTTCTTTTTATTGCTGTATTAAAATCTAGAATAGAAACAGTCATACAAATGACTTTATAGGGTATTTCGTGTCTATAAAATTAATGCTCAAGATCGTTAAATTTTTATATTTCCCAGCCAGATTCTCCCATGGATTTTATTAGAACGTGTTGATAAATTAAAAACATCATTAATTTGTAAATGTGGCTAACAAAGTAAGACAAAAATGACACGATCTTTCGCGAAATGAGTTGTGGTTTCGGATGACCCTGGGGACTGCGCGCACCTGCCACAGACATTCGCGCCTTGCTACTCCTATTTTAAAGACCACGCCCAGTTTATGCACTCTCATTGCAGAACGATTCGTGAGTCTCCGCCATGTACCAAATACATCTGAGAGATTCCCTCTGAGTGAACGGCCTGATGACAGTCAATATTTTTGTCGCTTGTACTGACTTTAACAAAAAAAAATACCTTAGATTCACTACTGTAGATAATGTAACTCACTTTCTATGAGAAAAGCAGCAGAGTGGGTATTGTTCTAAGCTAAACGAAATAATAATCTGCAAAGTTTATTACACTCACAATCTTTAATATTTGTTTTCTACCGTTTATTCTGTGGTGATATTCTACCACCTCTATCCCTGTGTTAGCATTGGTTTAATGCAATATCCCCTGGTGGTGCTCTTGCAAATTAAACAGACCGCCATTAAGAAAAATCATCTTTGTAGCTTGACAGTAAAGTTCATTTGAAAATATTATTCAAAGGTAGACGGACTTTACCTACTTTATCAAAATGAGTAAATGGGGATGTTTTGTGCCATGTTTTTAAAAAGTTACCCGGAGTTCCTATGTTGGAATAAAGGATAAAGTGATGGGGGGACGGACATCGTCTGGGCGAAGACACTAAACGCCCGGGGCCAACTGACTTACGACTGTGAGATGCACGCTAGAGGGACAAGCTCAGTCCTGAAGATTGCTGCTGGGATTGGGAGCCAATTATCCGCCGTCGCATGCAAGCTCTGCAAATAGAGCCATCTAGAAGCACTGTCGATTGGCGAAATCGCGGAAATCCAAAAAAAAAAAAAAAAAAAAATGGTAGGAGGGAGTAACCTGAGTCCCTCTAGAACAAGGTGCGACTCGGGCGACAGGCAGGTGCAGCAGTAAAGCACGGCGAGGTTTTTGGCATCATCGACGCGAATTTGTAATCAGAAATAAAGTAAATTTTATTGTTCTATTTCTTTAAGCAGCGAAAAGAGCTAGAAGATAATTTTGGGTTAAAGAAAAGTCTCGGGGGGGGGAAGAATCAGAGTCGCAGCGTTGATCAACTTCGAAGGAATCCAATCAGCCAAATACCCGTAAAGCCGAACCTCTCTTCTAATCCGTTTTCGCACGAAATCCATCTTTCAAGATAAACCGTTTGTATTTTACTTAGTGTATGCTGGGTACATTAATTACCTATTCGCCAAGACAGTCTCCAGTGTTTAATTTTACTTCTATCTTAGTTACCAATTCGAATCTTTACATGACATTTGCTAGTATTCTCTGAGAAGCATGAACTTTACAAAACATTCGGTGGCATTAAATGATAAAAGAAATACCTATTTTTCTCTATTTGACTGCCGATGGCGCAGGTAGGTTTTTCTCCTTCATGCAATTGGCTCGGAAAGATATCTCATTGGGCAGGGGTCAATCTTCCAACACGACGATGACCCCTTGCGTACAGAAATTGGGGTGGAAAATTATCTAGAATGTAAAGAGGCTGATGAAACATTCACAAAGATTCCTTAGCCTGCATAAAGTCCTGATATGAACATCGTCACTGAAGCCGTTCTATAATGTATTGCGTACGTATTGTATATATGTCTTTCTGTTGTAATTACTCGTTGTTTGTGCATATTCTGTGATCGGTTCCAAAGTTATTTCCAGTACTGTACATATGAATTAACATCTAATGATACCGATGACTGATAGCTAATAGTTAATAATGTAAAAGTAAAAAGGAGGAAAACTGTTAGGAGACGGAGAGATGCTGCGTCAAATAGGATTAATGAAAGTAAAACTGGAGCATTGTCAGCGAGTACAATTTCTGACGGAGAAAATCCATTTATGCTCTAAACACCTGAAAATACAAAAGCATCATAATAACCACGTAGTGGTGGTAAATTAAATTTTACTTATTTATTGAAAAAAAAAAGGAATAAGTTAACAAGTATGGATAGTTCTGAAGCTAAATCCTCTCAGGTCAACATGGATAAATGCGTCAAAGAAAAGGAAAGTCAAGCGAATTTAAAATCTTTTGTGCGCTTTTACGGAGGTGTGCGAATAGTCCTGCCAACAACAAAGAATAGGTAATTGCTGCCTGTGTACTTGCGCCTTTAGCAGCTAATAAACACATTAAGGGCTGATGGAAGAATGTATTTTTGTTTCCATGCATGTCATTATTAACTAAGTCAGTTACAGAAATTGTATTCCCTTTTATGTTTTGTCTCTTTAGCTAGTAGATTATTCATTTATTTTATTTAATAATGTGTCGTTATTTAAAAGATGGGGGCAAGAGCTAGAAGCTGAGAACCCAGTTGACTGGAGCACTAATAAAACGAAAGAAAAGCAGAAGAGCAACGGAGAACACAATGTATCCAAGTTACATCGGCTGCAAAGTTTTCTTAATAATTATATAAATTATTTAGTGACGTATATTATTATCGATTTCGTATCACTTACGAAAACTCCCACTGTCAGGTGAGTTATTCTTCCTCTTCTCCTCAGATCCACACTTAAGCAGAACTAATGACGCACGATAAACGTCTTTTTGATGCCAAAAAGCTACAGCCAAACTTCAGAAGAAGAAACAAAAATGAGGTTTCTCCTGACTAAATCCTGACTTTTCGCCTCAATTCTGGGAAAAGGGCAAAGACAAAAAGTTAGTTGCAGTACAACTTGCTGTGGTCTTCTCTCATAAGCCAAAAGCGAATGACAGTAAAAGGGATCCCAGTGAGGTATCGATTGTGTTTAGACGTGGAACGAGGCCAGATGTTTAAAAAACCACCCGAGGGCTATCACGGCCGCAGCAAACAAGATGAGCGGCTGCATCGCGCACTGCACTGACCGGTTACAGTTATCCCTTAAGCATCGTGCACTTATTGCGACTTTTTTCCCATCACGTGACCTGCCCCCCACCCACCCGGTCGGCCGCTGCTTGCAGGTGCTCCAAACCGACTCGCTCCACTGGTTTTTGTCAGCCGCCTTTATATTAGTCTAGTATGATGCAGTCATATTACTTGTTCTCCGCAAACTTTGTTTTGAAAAAATGTTAGGGTTCTGTTCCTCTCTGAATTAAGAAAATTTAAACAAGCAATTTTTATACCCACCAACCCCCGGCCAAGAAAACAGTTCAATGGTGAGAGAAACTGTCAGTGCTCGATTGAGGTGTTTCAGGTATTAAGAAAAGATTCCCTTTTTACGCTTTGTCTGTTTTGGTTCAGCGAATTCTGTTCTAGAGAAAGAAGGATTAATTAATAAAGCAAAACGACAACAGTAATTTAGATTTCGTTATTTTCTCAAGCCTTTAATGGAACTCTTGTGAAAGAAGGCAAAAAATAAACAAGTTTGCTATAACGCTACTTCAAATAATTTATCCATTAGGTCTTAGAAGCTGACGTCACTGCATAGAGAACCGACGCAGTGATGCGTGTAAATAGCTTACGGAAGTTCGTGTTTTATCGATCCCTCCATTATAGTTTATATAAATGAATATCTCTAAAGCACTTCGATTTTTCAGATACCTTATCGATTATTTTATTCTGCATGTCGTAGCTCGTCCTTTCCTCTTCTCTCTATTTTTTTCCACAATTACTCTTTTGATTTTTGCTGCAATTTTTTATTATTATTTTAATGACAGTGAAGATATTTCTAGTGCTACCAGTTTCGCAGCTGAAGGATAATTTAAGAGTAATGCTGTGCTGAATATCAGCATCTCGCCGCTGAAGCTGACATGACAGGAGAGAACTCTGAAACAACTTACGACAGCGGCATACATCGAGCGAACTTTCATTTTAACACTTCACTGATTTTTATCAGTTGGGCATTTTACATTTCTCGGCACATGATTTAAAGCAGAATCTAACTGCACGTCGACAATCCACGAACAAATAATAAAAAGACATTTTTTGTTTCCTGATTTTATTTTTTGAACGACTACGTTTATGAAGGTAAAAAAAAAACAACTGTCTTATTTATTGGAATCAAACCAAGAGAAGAAAATGGATAAATGCTAAATTGTTCAGATATAAAGATGATGAAAAGCACAGTTCATGACGAGATTTTGGAGAGAAAGTTATATTCCTGAGATCCTATCACCCAGCAGATAGTTGTTCTTGTCAGAATGATTAGTTTACTGGTCAACTGTCCTTAATTTACCTGTAGATGGCACGAAGCGTGCTTTGCAAGGTGGAATAAAAAATTACAATTTCTAATCAAACAAAAGTCTATTTATTCTTTTTCTATTCGTTTTATGATCCGAAGGAGATTGGAATCCAAGTAAACACAAAATCACGAAATGTAGTTTTCTCCTATAACTTAAATACGAACATTAGACAAATCCTCATCTGTAATGACAGTAAATATAATGAAAAGATGGTCTTTACTTAATGTTTGTAAGTTGATAAAGACAATAATCTGTTTAGCGGAGCAGAAAGTTTGATCATTTGTCTTAGAACCCAGAATATATGCCACAAAGGAGCTGTTATTTAGACTCTGTCTGAATTTATCTTTTTAGTAAACCAATGGCAGGTTTGCATATATCTCAGTTCCTCATCTTCTGGAAAACGTTGCCAATTTTAATGCTAAATGAAGTGTTTTTCTAGATGCTTTAAAAATTAGTCCTTTATGTTTATTTCTCTATCTAAAAGGAAAATAAGTATAATATTAATCACACAACTAACGGAGTCTCCGCTGATTGCGTAAGATAAATAATTCGTTTATAAAAATTACGATTGTTCTTTAACAGCTGTGGCGATTGTCCTCGAGTGGCTTGGAAACAGAACGACTCTGATAGCGGCTAGATGAATGAATACATAAGTTAAAAGTCAAACAGCTAAACGCTAAACACCGTTCCTGTATATGGTCGGGCTAAGCCACAAGGCCGTGCGAGCTACACAAAGCTACTGCTCCTTCTCTGGGTAAAGAAAGATTTATCATTGAAATTATCACGCTCCTTAAATAAGGAACCAAAAAGTTCTGAGTCCTGAAGACGTTTCACCGTATTCCGGGAGACAGTTGTACGGTCAGCGATTCGTGTACCCATTGAACAATTTAAATACGAAAGAGCATTTATACCTAAAGCGATTATAATCAGGGTTTTCAGATTAGGGGGGGACGGACTCTCAATGCTAATTTTAAAGGTAAATAACAAGAGAAACGCTTTCTCCCTAAACAGGCATAAAGCGGAGTAAAACCGAGCCGAACCGTTTGTTTCCAAACTGACGCAGGCCTTCGCCAGAAGACCGAAAGCTCGCTCGGCGAGTCCTCGTCTCATTTATTCATCCCCTGCCTTATTTTTCTTTTTTTGTTAACAACAGGTAAGTTTAAAGCAGATTCCTTGACCACGAGTAATTGAAATGGCCAAGACAGTGGTTAGTAATAAGTAGATCGATAATCACGGGAATAACAAGTAAACAGATAGAATTAGTACAGGTAATTAACTTATGGCGGTGAGGTGGACGTGTCAGGCTAAAGCGAAGGAAGAAAGAAAGGAAGGAATGTTCGATTCCTTCACCTGTCCAGCGTCGGAGGATAACGCGGAACTAAATGTCAATAGATGGTAGAGAACTCTCTGTTTGCCCGAGAAGAATCTACCTACGCATGGATTTTACCAAAGGGAGGCGCCGATGGAACGTTCCGAGGTGCGTCTCTTCCGCCGTCGAAGTGGGACTTCTCCTGCCCGAACCGTTTACCATTATTCGCTAATCGCGCGGTATTGGCTCCTCTTCCGCCCTCAGACAGAGCACCGCTACTCCGCTGATGCCGTCCGACCGGCGACATCGCATTTGGTACGGCACCGCGGCACCTATTCGCCCTAGCGTCAGCACGCGCACGCGCGCGGAGAGGGTTGTGAACGGAGGGAGGTAGGAAGGTTGGGTGTGGGCGCGCGCGCGGCGGCGGCGGCGGCGGCCGACCGGCCCCCTGCCGGTGGCTGTTCGAATCGCTGCGAGCCGGCCAGAAAACACCGGAGACACATTCGCCGTATGTCGTCTACCAGACGGATGCTCGTGTTTCCCTCCTGCCCCTTCCTCTGACTGCCGTCCCCTTGGAGTAAGAGAGATTTGACGCCGGACAACGGGGCCCGATGAATACGGATTGAATTAGCCACCCCCTTCCGCCGCCGCCCAAGACGAATCTGCCGAGGAAAACAACAAAGCCGACGCAACCGTAAGTTTCCGATTTACCTTTGCTAGATCCATTTATCGCATCACCTTAGAACAACCGTAAGCTATCCAGGTGGAGCGGCGTAAAAGACAAGGTAATTAATCATTGTTTTCTCCCGCATCGATATTCTGTGTATTGATTTCTTTTGTCCTATCGGTAAAATTGGTTTTGTTGTTGGTCTTTGAATGAATTTCTCTATCGTTTACGTCAACGGAGGAGATCCAGCGACTGATGCCGAAGTCTTCGCCTTACCCCTCTACCTGCATACCCGTCGATTCATCAATTATCTCACCAGTGGAGAATGTGTATCGATAATTCGAACGAACCACTTTTGTTCCGCTTCCCCCCCCCATTTTTTACAATCATTTTATCGGTTACCAGTACGAGTCAGTAGCAAAGGTGCCGGCAAATATTCATCTTTTAAAATCTTATTTTCAAAAAAAAAAATAATAATCGCACACAACAAAAAAGTGGCAAATATTGAATTTTCCTAGATTTTATCAATATCTTAAAAACGCTGCGTTTCGTTAAGATTTCTTCTTTCTTTGCTGCACGAAAACGGTAATTATTACTGGTGATATGCGATTTACTGAAAGAAGAGCACCAATGTGCTCTCTAAGATGGCAGGTGGGAAGAGGCTGAAACCGTAGGCTCATTAGTTAGTTAAACCTTGGTTCCGGAAAGATGGGTTCACCTCAGACGATCGACAAGATAACAGGAATCGCTTGAAGAATGCCAACAGCGAACGCCAGGTTTACCTTATAGAAGTAGCTGTAACCCAACTTGCTCACTACCAATAAGGTTGTGGGAAACGAATCTCTTGCTTTCTCCATCACGGTAAACTATGAAATTACTATATTCTCTTGTAAGAAAGTTTTGTCTTTTTAGTAATTAATCGATTTATTGATTTCATACAATTTTCTGTTTTTTTTGGGTGGGGGGTTTGCTTATTTTGCATCAAGATAATTTTATCGGTGGTATTACCTTAATTATTTCCTTAAAAATACCAACCACGGACATGATGCGAAACAGATGGCTGGTGGTTGGGCATAGCTTAGCTGTCACAGGGAGGCCGGAAGATATCAAATTTCATACGAGGGCTAAAATAAAAAAAAATATATAAATCCAAATGAATTCGAATTTTAAATTGATTTACGCTGTCGATCTTAACTCATGTCCCTGATCGATTTATTCCATTTATTTCTATTTGACTGATTTACATTTCCTAAAACTTCTAATTATTTTGTAAGCCTTTCAGGTCTCTTGGACGCCTAAAAGTTCTAACTATGTAACTTGTTTCTTACCAGTCCAGCGTATTCTACCAGTTTAGAATTCTGAAACAGTTTTAATGAATCTATAATGAACTCTTTCTGATGTATCGCTAATATCCTTTTTTTATGTGAGGTCCGTACTGCACAGTCAAAGCGCCGAGAAGCTGAACACTTGGATAAGGAAACAAAAATGTCTTTGCTTATAAGTCCCGTTCTATCGAATTACTCTCAGAATTATATCTGAATGGTTCAGCGAAACACGAAAGCATGTAAAACTTCAACACCGAAAAAAAAATAATAACAAATTAAACGATGTTACTGTAATTTATTTATTTAGTTAGTTAGCAAAAAATATTATTACTATTTTAATTAAATATGTGTATTTGCTTTTAGTCTTTACCCAAAAACAGAGGCCAACATTTTACCGTTTTTACTTAATGCCATTTGTATTTCTAACTCCCGAGTTCCGGATATTTTGCCGCAGGAATTACAGTTTTCTGGATATAACGATGCAAAAACACACTACAGAATGATCCATGTTTTTATTGCTAAGTCAACTAAACGTTAATCTATCTCCATCTCTCTCTCTCTCTCTCTCTCTCTCTCTCTCTCTCTCTCTCTGGACTGACGTCACTCTCTCTTTCTCTCTCTCTCTATTTTTTTTTTTTACAAATTCTAACCCTTTGATTCGCACCAGGGGAGGGGACTTTTCAAGTAAGAGAGCAGCAGTTATCACCATCGAAAACTTCGTTTCGATTACATTAAAGCAAATACGAGTCGACGCCGTCCCCGGATCAAGGGCTCGATACTGCCTGCCCACCACTCGCTTAAAACAACAAAGAATCTAAACACGGAGTCGACAGCGAGAATTTTAAGATTATCACAAACATAAAAAAATAACAGGAGTGGGAGGATTTCGATTTGGAAGCGGATCTAATAAAAATTCTAGCAGCGAGTTACTCAATACGCGCCACAGGGCCTCCAAAAATGTTTCCCTTATCGCCTTCATCCTGCTTCTGTAGTTGGCCCGCATCCCATGATCTCATCGTTTGGAGAGTTCGTCCTGCCTCATATAGGCCCAGAAGTTTCCCAGTTTTCGGGTGGAATGGTCGTTCTTTCCTCCAGCCTCCGGAAAGGTGAAGATAGTACTAACTTACTTGAGCCCTATACTCGCCTTGCACTGTAATTCACGCCCTGGGTTGCTTCTTCATCTGAATTTAAAAAAAAAAAAAACATTCTTAGCGACATCAACAAGAACAGAAATTAAAAACTCGATTTTAATATAATATTTCCTATTTAAAGGAGAGCTTTTTTCCTTGTGAAAGAACCGTAAACGTGCGCTTTCCCCCCCGAGGTGACGGCTACGGGGAAAACAACGTCTTTCATTGTAGGTTAGCTCTGCTGCGATATTGTCACGTGTTGCGCCTGGATACTCGATATTTAAACTCGCTGGTCCCAAACGAAGATTTCTGAATTTTATTACAGTCTCTTTTTGTTACCAAAAGAAATAATTCTAAAATTCTTTGCTGGACCAGAACCGATTTTTGTTGATTTTCTGTTAGTCATCGCCTAGAAGGATCGAATGACTATCTTTCCATGGTATTTGCACTACGAGATATTAAGTTAACGTGTAGCATTTAAATTCCAATGCGGCGTCGGTCTAGTATTTCACTAAGCAACAATTAAAGTTGCCTTCTTGTCCGGTTTCTACGTTCCCCTCGCAGTCTCATCCCTTCCAGCTTTCTTGGTGTCCTATCAGGTTCTGACCAGCCACGCAGCCTGTTTACTCCGATAAAAATCAATCTCGTCTTCAGCTGACTCAATAAAGATAAGCAACGTCCATCTTTGCGCGACGTTTACTTGCGGATGTGGAGTTAACTTCTTGTTTATCCACACGTGACAGGAAGCGGTTCCGCGGGTAGCTTAAGGCCCCATTCGTTTAGCAACCCGACCAGGCTCTCCGTCTAATATTTCTCGGACCCTGGAGATTACATCTAACGTTAGTGATGCTGTGTTTTCTTCCTCTCACGTTTCCACAGTCCAAACCCGGAATCGGTGGGACAGGGGGGCGGCGCGGTGGGGGAGAGATTAACCCCTTGCCTGCCTTTATTTTTGCTTTGTATATTCACAGAAACACCAATCTCCTGCAGTAATGGTGGTAAAAGCTCGAGAAGCGCAATATATTGAGAATACCTTGGTTACTTCACTAACATCTCATGAGAAACCGTTTCCCTAATTTCTCCGCTGCTCAGTCGACCCTATTCGCCCCTCCCCGACCCCTGGTTGATTGATTGTCGCGCATCAACCGATTCCACTTCTCGTTTAACCGTATCTCTGGCTGAACGTTAAATAACGGCTACACTCTTGGCAAAAAACCAACCGCCGTAATTCCATGTGCACCGTTCATATTTACATATTAAAAGCTACCGTAATCGATCTTAATGAAGCCTTCGTAAACACTGCGAAACGTGATCAGGGCATTTAAATTGCTAAAATAACGTGTTTTATGAGAATTTTAAGAACTCGAGGTGGTTTTTCAGACAAATATGTTCGTTTACATCAAATCGCAGTCAGACGTTTGCTGAAACAATTTACGATGACGAAGGATTTGCACTGAGCAGCTCCGTGAATTAGGCGGATAAGCATCTCTGCTTTATCTTTAATGTTGTATTTACGTACCATTAAAAAGGCAGCTATTACATGTTTTATAAATAGCATAGATAGTCCTCTGTATTTTTTACGAATTTCAGTAAAGTTGGAGCATTAAAGACGAAATATTTATACATTACACTCTAGGTGTCCTCAACGAACAACTGATAACTTCTAGATGCTATTCGGTGATCTAGTATTCCAATGTTTGGGGTTTGTGCCACTTGAGAGAATAGCTTCTTTTACTAAAATAATGATCCAAAAGCAAACTGGTCGTAAAGTGGCAGATTTTGATGCAAAGTCGAGTGGCAAAACTCTTCTTTGTAAATATGACTAAGTTAAGAAAGAAAAATAAACATTGGAAATTAATGGAGGAAGAGTTTAAGAGAGAAAAAAAAAAACTAGATTAGCAAAGAGAAAATTACAATATATAAAAATCAGGTCCGTAATTCGAACACTGATAAAATAACATCGAAAAGTGAAAGTAAAGCTGTCCGATGTATTACTACGCGCAGAAAATTGAGCAAAGCTGGAAATTGGCAAGAACAACAAATGTAACAGCCAACACTTTTCCGTAAGTTTAACTGATAAATGATTCACGATGTGGAAGTAAATCGTTAGGAAATAGAACAATTTTAGACTTTTTCTTGGATCGTAGTTAGGGAATAATTTAACGCCACTGCGCATCTTTATAATGTGATAAATAATCCCGATTACTTACAAATTAGAATTTAAGTATAGTAGAGGTATCTGTTTTAGCTATTACAAAGTTCTAATTATTATTATTATTATTATTATTATATTATTATTATTATTATTATTTATTATTATTATTATTATGGCTGATTTATCTAAAAAATCCGATGCTCTAATGTTCCTCTCAAGGCCATTTCTGAAATCATGTGGGCTCAGAAAAATCTGATGAGATTGACGAGAACCCATCTGCGCGGTTACTACGAACTAATCAAATAAAACAGACGAATGATGCTAAATAACGATGGCTTTCTTGGTTTTGAATCAATAACGGGTTTAGAGCCACATCTTCCCGCGGACAGAGCCGACGAACGTTGTGCCCGACTCACGGGAGAAGGCTGCCTCAGTCGGCGAGTTCTCCCACGTATTATCGCACTCGGCGAACACGCCGTCCAACTCTCCGTCTTTAATTGCCCGAAACAAAAGCTCTGTCGACGAGTGCAGTTCGAGATCAGGTCGGGGCAGCGCTATCAGGACATCTCCTCGCTGTTATACCTGAAGGGTATGATGGCAGGAACCTTAAAATGGTAGGGTCGTGGTCGGGACGTAGCGGATGACACAAATCGAGTAAATAAAATAATTTCTCTTCCCCCACCACCACCTAATTTACTTACAACAAAATCTGAGAACGTTCAGATACGTCCACGTTGTCTTTTCTCCGCACGCGCAGACCCGGCTCGGACTGAGGGTGAGTCTTGGCGGTGGCCAAGAATTACGTTGCATTTTCAGACAAGCGTGCGCTGCCTGATCACAAGAGGGGGCCGGGTTCTGCCGTGTTTGCCGGAGAGAGGGCATGGACAGAGGGAGAACCTGTTAGAACTCACTCGGTTAGTTGTGGGACAGAGCCTACCATTCGGCTGGACAACTCACGAGAGGAAACGATCGCCTTGCAAACAGGTTTGCTTGGTGTCACTCAGTCTCCGCTTAAATGACGCGGCCATTCTACCTAGAGAGAGAGAGAGAGAGAGAGATTATAACTGATGAGGTAGATCGTCAGGACAGATCTAAAACATTCTCGATGAGGTTCGTAAGTCGGCGCCAAATTCCAGAGATATGCGAGTGACAAGAATTTAGGGAATCTGATGGACACTTCTAAGGAATCCTTCCCAAAATGTATAATCAGAGTTTCACAAGGAGTGACAAGAACTCGGCCGGAACATGTTTTCAATCTGTGAATAGACAGGGTAAGAACCAGTTTTATTTTGGTGTCTGTGTTCGGAATAACTTGTTAAGATACCATAACGTGTTTTAAGAACTTCTTTTCTGACAGATAAAAATATCCTGTACCCCTGTCGACAATTTATCCAAAGTGTTTGGTCCTCCGTCTGACTTCCGCCAGTAGTAATATAATCTTACATAATCTAATATAGCTCCAGTGATGTTCATCTCAAGACTGCGCAAGCTGAAGAATCTTTATAGTGTTTGGTCAGTTTCTCTGTGTCCCAGATAGCCTCTCACTGCATTGGCTTGGCTGAATGCTTGGCGGTTCAATGTCATGTTGGAAGAGGAATCCCCGCCCAATGAGATGTCTTCCTAAGAGAATGGCATGGCGGATAAGAGCCTGCCTCTACCCGACAGCGGTCAGTACACTATCACGTGCAAACCTTCGACAGTCTTGGCTGATGCGCGGGCCCACATCCGCACTGGTCCGCACGCGAAACCGACTCCCCGTCGACCCCCCACCAAACTGTCTTTGATTATTGCCGAACAGTTCGAATTTGGACTTATCTATAAAGAGCACCTTCCAGGTGTGATCATTGCACCGTGTGATTTCTGCTGCTTCTTTCAGCTTTGCCGTTTGGCTATTTTCTTCTGCAAAACGTTTCTTGCAGCTACACATCTCTACCGATGCTATTTTTGCTGATGCATCATAATGTTCATAGGAAACGTTAGCACCTGTACTTGCAGCTGGATCATCGTCTATCACGTATAGAAAAAAAAATGTTCTGAGCTACTTAACATCAGTTTAGGAGACATTGGGTCCTCTTCCCCAATCAGGTCCATTGTTAACAGTACTAGTTCTGCATATCGTCCTTAGAGTCTTGCATACAGCTCTTTCTAAAACAAAGTCGGACTGCAATTTGTCTCATGTAGTAGCCTTCACTAGCTACGACTTTAATTCCTATACGCTTGACATGTGATATTTATTTCCTAGGATCCATAGTATTTACCACACTAAATGATATCACTGTCTACTACACATGAAATACGATTCTATCTTGTGCCATTTATTTGCATCTTATACTCGGTTTTTCTTGTTTCCATAATTATTTCCAATACCGTATTTTAGAAAAGAAATCGATTTTTCGATTGATAGGGATATATATATTTATATATCCCTTTCTTTATTTTCAGCAGAGTTTAAGTTAGGGTAAAACTTTGGTAATAAATATCAAATCCGGAAAACAAATTCTTCACTTTTATTTGAATTCTTCATCAATTTATCGTACGCACTTTCCCACTCAACCTAGGATGTAGTTGTTGCTGGCAGGTAAATGTGGCTACGCTGCAGTGATGCTAGAACAATAACTTTCTGTCACAGGGGTTTAATTCATGTCCTCTAACTACTTTGTTTAGCTGCGGAGGAAACCACTCGCCAATAAGCTGCTACAGAAGAAAGAACAGGAAGAAACCTTGGCCTTGGCTACGGGATGACTGCCAATCCGAGTCGGTCTCTATGGAAATCGAAACTTATGTTCTTAGCTACGTGAGAACTGCTGGTGGGCATCTCTCATGTACCAGAAATAAATCATATGAGGAGGGTGAGAAGAATGAATGGGGTTTACTTCAAAGACTGTCTGGCTCCGTCCGAATTGTTTTCTTAGAATATAAATTACTATTTTAAAATTAACTCAAAGACGGTTCTCCCTCTATTACCTGTAAAGTTTATTTACGTTTAGCGCCTGATTAAGATAAGATCTTGTATTTATTATTTCTGAAGAGTTTATCCAAGCAATGCCACACGACGATACCGTATCGTAATAATTTAATACGGTTCCCATGTGAAAAAAATCGAAAACTTAAACTCTACCTGACATTAATTTCGTTATTTCTAATTGCTCCCT
Source organism: Nautilus pompilius (assembly GCA_018389105.1). Lineage (NCBI taxonomy): Eukaryota > Metazoa > Mollusca > Cephalopoda > Nautilida > Nautilidae > Nautilus > Nautilus pompilius. The sequence continues at coordinate 35,345 of JACATO010000492.1, read as the reverse complement.
GATATTTCTTTGATAATTTGTTAATGGTTGTTTATATATTATTCATATTTTAAAAATAAGTGTTAAACAATACTTAATTTGTAGAATTTGTGGAATAATCAGTAAAGGGCAGGGTTAAAAGGTTTTAATTTGGATGTTAATCCGTTTACATACTACGTTATAAATTTGTTTTTAAAAAAATATGTAAAGATTGCTAATTTTTTATGGAAAACGTAAAAATTGGTAATTCTGATAGAAAAACAGACATGATTTTTTTGTAACTTCTATACTCGGTTTCTATGTGCTACTGCGAGTAATTATTTTTAAAACATTAGAATATTTGATAGCGTGAAGCAATGAAAAGGAAAACAAGAATTCATATGGTTTTTACTCAAAACTTATGGAACTTTAGCTCATTCTTGTTTGTATCGGGGGAAAACCAGGACAAATCATTTTGCTACAACTCAAACAGTTAAGTAACTTTATAAAAATGTATAAAAAAAAAAAAATCGAAAGAAAATGAAAGTAGAAACTTGTGGTTTCCTTTTGCAGTGGCTGCACGTATCGCTTGCATTTGAGTGTAGCTGCTTGTTTCAAGAAACTTATAAGGTTTCGCGTTATGTACATCGAGATTATTTCATACAATTCCCAGCTCAAAGAAATTTACTGAATTCTGCCAAAAAAAAACAAAAAAAACCGACAGCTGTTGTTCGGTTTGTCTAAAGTTATGGGACAAAACCTTTTTCCAACGCCAAAAAAAAAAAATAATAATTTTTGAAGAAAATGACAAAGACCCAACTTATGTTATTCTAATCGCAAAATCGTTAATTTGGAATCCCGTGCAGAAGATGCCTCTACGACCCGACGCCATTTTCGCATCAACATCACCAAAAATTTCTTACGATAGGAAGTATATAAATCACATGATTTCTAAGACAGCTTGATAATGGTAATAGAAATCGAGGCTGAATGAGGGGAGATAATTTTAAAAAAAACGCCTAATTTTTCATCACGCTTGATATCTTATGTTTAATTCCGTTGTATATCTCATGAACTATAAGAGAGGCCATTTAATGTTTGTGCTTTTATATATATATATATATAAAGCAGTAGCCATTTATCGAAAAGTGCATATCTATGGGCAGCGTTCATCTTATCTCAGATCACTTGTCACTCATTCTTAACAAAAAAATTTTTTAAAAAATTTATTTATTCAATGAAAGGAAAAAAAATGCGTAACTTTAAATTATTTTACAGGATATCGAGGTCAGTAACGCTTCAATTCACTACGAAAAGTCTATTCTTAATTAATACAAGGAGCTTACATAATCGGTGATCGTGAATGATTAAGCGAATTTAAATGGTGAAGAACTCTGTCCAGCCATTTGTAGTTTCAGCTTAATGTTTCACAATAATATTTCTTCAGCGGAAAAGAAAAAAGAGAAAAACATCTAAAATGAAATTGCTTAATCTCTCGTCGTTAAAAATCAACCCTGGCACATAACTCTCGCCATCCATAGTGTTTGTCGACACAACAAGACTGACGACTGAAATTTTTTTCTAAATGGTTTACAACTTTAATCATATTTTAATTAAAGAAATATAACACTATAATTTTTTATTTTAAAGTCTGCAGCGATTAACCATCAGATATTTTAAATTGTGCCTTAGAGTTTAGTTCTGATCTCTGAGGACCTTTATTGTCCGAGGCGTGCTGATATCTGACAGCAGCGAGTGAGAGCGGGCACAGTGAGAGATATTCGCCGTGGTGAAGGCAAGTCAAGAATCACGTGCGGAACTTTTACCCCCCCCCCACCTCACCGGATCTCTTAGTTTTTAGATGCCGAAGGAAACTGGAGAATCCAGAGAGAGAAAGTCGCAGGGTTGAAAACACGTGCAAGGCCTCCTCAGGAACCATTAGACGTCGTTTCTGCTCTCGTGGAGTGCAATAGAATAGTGCAAAGACGCGAACTACTTTTCACCCACCCAGTGCAATGTCCGTCGTCGCCTTACCGCTGGTTCCAGGTGAGCACAGTTGTTAGATAGGGGCGTGCTTATCCAGCACATGGTCTTTAAATCTCGTTTCTCTATTAGTCAAATGACGCATTTTTGGATGCGTGCCTTAAAAACAAACAAACAACATTTTCATAGTACAGATCAGGGAAAGTGTCTTCCAGTTCATCGGCAACCAATGTGAATCGAGATATGTTTATATATATATAAATATTAATTTTTTGAATGTGTAAAACTGAATATTGCACAATGGTCACACGTGCCCATATACACGAAATAAATTGGTCTACAATTAAACTGCCATCAGAATGTCGTTTACCATGTGATGATTAAACATACCCATCTTTCCTGAATCAGAAAATTTAAATCGTAAGCAGAGTATATGAGAAACCCCTGACCTAATCTAGTTTACTAAACCTTTAAAAAAGAAAAAAAATATGAAGGATGGAAGGTTTCCTCGTGACTTGTAAACAGGGCGAAAGTTTGTGTCGTCCCCTGATATTAAACTAACTTTTCTGTAAGACAAATAAAGATAATAAGAATAAAAACTAGTTTGGACTTATAGGCTTTAAAACAATTTTCCGGTTTAAATATAAGTTTCTTTTTCTTTAATTTTTAAATTGAAAATATAAACTGTCAAATCAGTGGTAAACGTGTTTCTCCTCACAGTTTCTGACACCCAAGATCTTTTATCATCATTTTAATTTATGATAAATAAGAAAAAATTTTTTTTTTTAAAAAAGAAAAAGATGCTCGAGTCTCCTTATTTTACTCCAACTGCAGTAAAAAAAAACCGCATTAAAGAGCGAACGGAATTTTAAAAAAGACAATCTTCTAAACGCCAAAAACAAAGTGATCTCTGAGGATTCGTTTGTTTGATTTCTGATTTTTTTCCCCCTTTCCTGCAGCAAATTTCCTAATTTAAATTGCAGATCTGAAATTTCAGCGAACCACTGCGGGAATAACTGGTAGAAGGAACAAAAGCGTAATGTGGTTTGTGGTTTCGCTCCTGGAGCACGAATTTCCAGACTTATTTTCCAAATTGAAATCAACCCATTATTTTTGGCTTAAGTTATGTTTTCTGCTTTAAACAAAATAATTGCTAGTGGCATGTATTAATTATTAATATAGATATATATATATATATATATATATATCTATATACACACACACACACACACACACAACATGCATATATAACCACACGGACCAGAAGTCATAGTTTAATTACGGACTCACCAATTCATTAATGAAATATCCTTTATTTCGTTTCTAATCATAAACCAATTTAATACTGTACGGAGTTAGCTACATAAACACGATTCCCAAAATGATGTATACACTTCTTCTATAGTCTAGGAAACAGTTATATTTATTGATAGAATCCATGCTTTATAAAGCAGATATCTCAATCATAATACACTACAAAAGGTGTTTAAAATGCCCATCATCGGCATCCACGCAAGGCATTTCATCCTTTCACGCCCTCAGCAGCAAGCGTTTTCACAAAAACATTTGTTGTATCATCGACACTCAGATATTGTGTTGGTTTTACGACGTACACCCTGGCCTTCAACACTCTCCGCACGGATAAGTCTGATGGCGCGGGGTGGCGGTTATTATCTTGTCCGCGCCGTCCAATCAATTTCTCGATAAAAGTGTTCATCCAAAAAAAAATGTCCCTACGTTTCTTCCACACGCCGAAAAACGTACGTGGCAGCATCAGCTGTCAACTGTCGAACGAGACGGACTTTAGAGTTGAGAGACAAAAATCCCTCTGTATCGTAACGTACAACAGTGCGCAGGCATCCTTTTGAGACATGCATATATACGGTAATAAAAATAATTATGGAAGCAGAATATGGGCATTTAAAACTCCGTTTGAAATTCTCGGTCACCGTATAACCAACCCTATGTTGTCTTAATTTTGGATATATTAGGGCTTTGTACAGGTCAGGGCATCTGTGCGAGTGTTCCACCGGCCCCTTTACGTTCCAGATAGTTTTTCACCACAATGGTTGTGTGGCTATTGAATCTCGTGTTGGAAGACAAATCTTTGCCCAATACAATGTTTTCCTGAGGGAATGGAACGATAGATGAGAAGCTACTTGTACCTGTCATCAATCAGTATAACTTCAATTCTTGGACATATCGGTGAGGAGAATCTTCTTCTATGTTTGGCCACTCCCTGTTTCATATCTGTTGCCTGTTTTAGTCTCGTCGTTTGGTTGCCTCTCCCTAACAAAAGGTTTTCTGGAAGCTATTCCTCTATTGAAGCCACTTCATGCTAGTGTGTATATTTTATTGTTTTTGAAGAAATGTTATCACCTGTAGCTGCAGTAGGTAATCTAATTATATCTCTTCTGGTTCGATGCTTACCGCGTAGAGAGCTTACCTTGATGTCTAGCATCACTTCGCTTTTCAGGAGTTGGGGTGTTTTCCGACCATATCTATTGTCAGCAGTAATATTCTCAAGTATCCTCCTCACAGCCTTGCATCAGGCCCCTTCTGATACAAGAACTCTGGCGGAAATCTTTCGAAGAGACTATCCTTTACTAGCAAAGACATCGAATTTTATAAGCTAGTCATGTGATACTTTCTTCCCAGCAGCCATAGTATTTACTACACTACAGTGATATCTATTTTTTTTTTATAGTTTTTCCTGCAGATGTGGAACTTTCTGATTTTTTCTTTTTTACATAACCACTTATCACAGTCTTCTATATCAACACGTGACTGTGCTGTGGGGATTAAGATTCTGTTACGTGTTATTTACATTTGATGCCATGTACTTTCTCTGTATCTATCATTATTTCCAATATGCCTACGACTAAAACAAAATCTATACTTGCACAAAAGGTTTCGCTTTTAAAATGTTGTCACGCACGACTTGTCTTATGGGAGTGTCCTGTCCGATGTCTGCGGAAGTACTTTATTAAGTTAACAATCATAGCCACAATTGAGTGCACATAGTGAATGTTTAATTTGATTAATTGCTTTGTTCAATCTTTCGTCTTTAATTGAAGTTTTTGTGCAGAACTGAAAAAAAAAAAAAAACATTTAAATAATTTCTGCGATTATTTGGATTTGTTTACTTTGTTTACTTTTGTGACATCCCAGTCACATGAAGCTGCTTTATATTTTTTTTACTTTTTAAACAGCGACAAACCGTCAAGTTATCGGCCCGTGGCTGGCGGTCGGCTCCGTTTGGTGTAGCACCTCCGTGGAACGAGGTTTTCCTTTTATTCTTCTTCTCCAGCCGGCCGCGTGAGTTTTCTTCCGGGGACTCAGGATTCCCGCTCAAATCTAGAAATGAAGATTTCTAGTAGGATTTTCTGGTTAGTTCCTCCACGAATAAATCTTAACTCGCCCGCACCTCGACCCCGACTCTAGAGTCTCTGATCAACTGCCTAAATAAGCATTTCACAAGCTGGAATCTTGTGAGCTATGATGACATCCTACCTTTTGACTACTGTGCTGTACCATCTCTAGACACTTTTCAAACTGGGGACCTTGTACTGTTACTCCACTAGCGATGGAACTTCTCAACCCTGAGGACCTTTTATATCATTTATCAGCACTTATTAAACTTTGGAACTTTATATTAGTTATAGTGGTTTTCTCCTTTTTAACCAACATAAACTATTTCTGTTTACAACTTTAATTACTTTTGTTGAAATTTCGTTTATTAGAAAAATTTAAACAAATAAACAGCATTATATATATATATAAATAATCAACTGGGTGCAAACGCCTGTTTTAATAGCTGCATTAAATAAAAATATAAACCTGGCATTTACTATCTGCTGTATTTTATGTTATTTAAATACCATTTGACGATGACGGTATTTTAGTTCTTTATTGCAGTTATTGCACACATGACTCGTTTTCTTCAATGTGGAAAAGGTTTATGCGAAGATACAATAAAAACAAAATGTTTAGGAGTTTCGCTTTCGCACCAATTGCATTTTAAAATTCCTTTGTTGCCGTTGTCCAGCTTTATCTGGATTTTAGGTTCGTTGAAGACAAACAGTCAGAAAGCCAGTACAGGATATAAAACTCATCTGATGGGCGCTTCTGTTCATAAATCAGCCGTCTACATCGCCGGATTGAACCACTTTTCAGAAACCCCCGACAAGCGACAGTGTTGGAGTGCGCGGTAGTTATCCTTCCACGGAAAATTACTGGCGATTGGAAAGATAGCGCAGACAGACAGCGTACATCAGCAGACGCACAGACCTAGAAGGACGTACATTTTTGATTCGAGCACAAAACGCGTTTCCGCGCGACATGAAGCCTAAAAAAAAAAAAGAAAGAATTTTAGAGAATCTAGAAAATCCATAAATTAGGCAAAATAGGCATAATAAAGGTCTGCGGTTTTCGCATGAAAAATAAAACACAATCCAAGTTCGCACTTTGCTTGTCGATAAGACTCACAAAGCTGTTTTGCCGGTGAGTTATTCTCGAACAGAAGTAACGCAGGCGCACTTGGAACTCTAAACGTTTTCTAAACGCCATCTTGCTCTCGATTAGAATTCAATACGCTCGTCGTTTTTCAAGCTAAGGGAGACAACTCGAATTTTAAATACCCCGTTACACATCTGTCAGAAATCGTCATAAATTATGGACACACCCAGCAATATTCTTAATGCCCAAGACTGTTGTAAAATACCATTACGTTAAAAATGAAGAAGACCCACTTGGTGTGCATTTCGCATTCTTTACAACTGTTGAGGATAAGTAATATCTACAACAAAGAACTTTCTGTGTCATTAGAGCAGCAAAGATGTACTGAATTTTTTTAAAGTCATCATTTCTCAAGTTTCTAACAATTACTCCTTGTGCTGAGTTTTTATTAACGGCTCTAAATAACTCACCTTTGGCGTCAAATTTAATTATGGCTACTTATAATCAAAACAGTGACCGTAAAATCCACTGAAATCCATCTCAGCGAATAATCTGCGGAAATGTAATATAAATTAGATTTAAAAAACCAAAAAAAAAAAAAAAATCTCCATATACGTAGTTTCAAGTTTTGCGATTTAGCATATTGTGCTTATCAATTAAATCGATCAAAGAATTCAAGCAAATAATATTAACTTGTTTCTCTTGGTAATTTTTGAAGTGGGTAATAAGCTAAGTCGGAATGCTTTAGTACCGGGGTAGAAGCTTTCAGATAGATAAACGTTTTGAGTAGAATTTCGCTGGAAATATTAGAGGGTTAAATTGAGCACTTCACGTCACCTTATGAATATCTACTTAACTAATCAACAAACCTACGCTTCCCTGTTGTTACCATCAGGTTTAATCCCGAGAGAGACAGTGGTATCAGTTTGTAGGAAAAAAAAAAAAAAACTTTATTGCGCAACTAAACAGAGAAAAGCAAAAGCAAAAAAAGATAAAAACAATATTTGTAGAAATTTCCAGGCGGTAAATTATTCGGGAGTCGTTTAAAAAAAAAAATAGTATAAAAATAACTGAAAGCAAATATTCCAGGCGTCTGCAGAAAAAGTAGAATTGGGTATGGTCGATATTTTATACAGAAGCCGATATCAATGTTTTGTGGCCTCGTTAGGACAACTATCGCACCCGTGAATCTTATTTTTCATTGGTAAGAGTTCGCTTATGGACTTTGCCTGTTGAAGACTTCTGCACACCTGCAAGTGTTATCTGGCGGTAATGCCTGTCTACTAGCGCTTATGTTCACTGGAAACTACGCAGCCCAAGATTGTCGTACGTCTTTTTTACTTTAAAAAATTCGTCGGTTTGCAAAGTTTTTGAAGAATTGGATTCTTAGCGATAGTTGAATAGCGCTCTGTTGTCAATAGCTACAAGATAAGCAAGTAAATAGAACTGCTACTCGCTACAAAGTGATAATACGCTATATCTTACATTTTTGATTGTAAAAATTCCCGCATGATTTTGATTTCTCCATCTATCTCCCCTGCTCCGGGACATGCATACAGATAAAACAAGAAATGCTAATTCTTGTGTTCTCGACATTTATATCTCCCCGCACTATTTTAATTTAAGAACCTTGATATACATTAGATCTTTATTTTTTTAAATGCTAAATTTTATAAACAAAGCTAATTAACTGACATCCGATCACTAACTATATATATAACAAAGATATAAGACAACTAAGCGTGTCAAAAAGGTTATCTTTGGAAACTAAGACACTTGCATTTGAAACAGAGACCACGCTTGTTTTGTAAAAGCCATTAATATAGACGAAAATGAATTTTAACGACCGCGCAGAAGGCAGTCAGATATCTTTTTGTGCCGTTAAAGTGGCTTTTAATAGCTCATCGACACCACTGAGTTTATAAGAGTCCGGATATACTGAGAGATTACTGGAACCCAGATCTTTTTGCAAACAACGGCGGGTTATCGGTTCGTTCCAATCTCGCTTTGCTTAAGTCCCACTGTGTATTGAGAACAAACGAGTTGATTATAAGCTGGTTGGCGTCTATAATGGCGAGCCAATGTTCATTTACGTTTTCCCAGCAAAATCAGGGAACCTTACAATATACGCTTAGAACGTATGAGTGATAGCTATTTGCTCAACTGATTTTGTAGCGCCGTCTGTAGTAGACGGCGAGGAAAGTGCTCGGTGGAGAGGAGAATGGCTCGAAAATATCATCGCAATCATAGAACTTCTTACTGTTCGACTGCGAACTTTTTATCGATTTTCTTTGCATATTTCTTTGCACTGGTTAATTATAGATACACGGACTGTAGAAAAAAAGGGAAAATAAAAATGAACAACCTTCCAAATCGACGAAGTTATTGTGAAAGGATCCTAAGGGTGCGCTACAAAAAAAAAAAATTACGCATTTATTATTTCTTTGTAAACCCTAATATTTTGCAAAGATAATATTTAAAAGACAGATTCGCATTCTGACTAAATAAAATAATATCTTGTTTTTAAAGCTTTAAATAGTAGAATTACGGATAGAAGGAAGCACAGTAAAACCTCGATTCAACGGACCTGTCTGGTCTCCCGACAAAAGCCTGCCTGCTTTGACCTGTGCGAAATGTTTGGGCCCCTTTAGCGCATGCGTGCGGATTTAACAGACATCCCGGCATTAGCGGACCCCCTCTCCTCCCTATCAGTCCGTCAAATCGAGTTTTTTCTGTACATCAGTGTACGCGATAATTTGTCTCGCTTTTAAATATGAAGAGAACGAAAAGAGCTGAGTTTTTGCCACGAGGTGCGTGTATTCTTCTTTCAGATGCTTTTTCTTTTTTGTTAAAAAAAAATATTTATTTACTCGACTTTAAGATAATAATCTGAAGCTGTCAGGCAGAACTTAGTGGAAAATCTTCATGCATTGCGCGTGTCACGTGCTTGCTCCATGAACAACAGTAGCCAACGACCGCTCGCGAAGTCTCCGGAAGATTCGCTTTGCGTCAAATCGCCTTCGTGAGCGTTAAATTATTAAGCATTTTGAAAAAAACAAACAGAGAGAAAACCAAGGAATATTTAGTCGGATTTCACACCATTTCTGTGAATCACGGCCTTCACCGAGCGAAACTGTCCGTTCATCCCTTTATATCTGAACGGTTTCCTTGTCTTTAACCGAACTCGACTCTCTCGCGAGCCCTCGGACTTTACTTGATTTTAGTCACGTGAACACCAGATATTTCCTTTTAAAAATTAAAATCTATTTATTCATTCACTTTTATTTTTGTTGAGTCGGCCTATTAAACTAAGTACACCCACCCAAGGTGACACACAGAGCACGTACCAGAAACGATTGCATGGCGTGATCGGCGATATAGAGAGATGGCTTAATTTTTTCTTTCCTTTACTTTTTGGACGGCAGTGTAGCAAATGGAACATATCTGAAAATGCTGCATACATCCCTGTTACCCATTTTTGGAACATATCTGAAAATGCTGCATACATCTCTGTTACCCATTTTAACCCGTAGCTTCAAAGGGGGGATGCACTGCCGAACTTTGCAATAATCGTTCGTGATGCTTTCGGTATCGCGACGTTCCCAAACACGCGGATTGGACGTCGAGTGGAGACCTAGGTCTCACCGAACCACGAGGCCTCTTGGCTTCTCCTGTGGGGCATCTCAGGTCAGTCCGTCCCAGGAACGTATAGCAATTGGTGGAAATCACATCCGGCAGATCAACATCAGGGTCTTGGGAAATGTTTGAATATCACGTGTGGATCGAATCTAAAAGTGTTTGCAAGTTAACGGCCAACATTTCGAGCGTTCTCGCCCAGCCTACCCTTTCGCCTCCCTCTATTTCGCACGACTTAAGAGTACTGGCGGCTGTTGGGACATTTTGACAATCGGTCGGTCGGTTTGCTAAAAGATCTGGTGGACGGAGTCGGCCCCATCGACAGGGCGGAAGGATAAATTCCAGATAGCTTAGAAGACGGCAAACGCGGTTGCCGCTCAGTACGCACAAAACAGTAATTTCCGTCAAGTACACGCTGCGGCGATAATCGATCTTCCAAATGTCTAGGCAACGGACGTCCGCAGTGACCGCCATGGGATTCTCCGAGTGATACTTCGTTAATCAGCTGCGAAATAATCTAGTCCGGGTTTAACCCGCACCCCCTGGCGATATGAGACAGCAAACAGGGCGAAGGGCCTCCCTCGATCGTCCTGGCGACGGGGATGGATGGCGCGGTTTAGCCCGGAGACTGGTGACGTTTTCACAGTTGTTCTTCTCGCGGACGTCAGCAAATCCTGGAAAGAGCTAAATTAAGGCTTGCAGGTCATCCCCTCTGATCTGTTCTCAAAGTACCCGAATCCTGGGAAAGAGCTAAATTAAGGCTTGCAGGTCATCCCCTCTGATCTGTTCTCAAAGTACCCGAATCCTGGGAAAGAGCTAAATTAAGGCTTGCAGGTCATCCCCTCTGATCTGTTCTCAAAGTACCCGAATCCTGGGAAAGAGCTAAATTAAGGCTTGCAGGTCATCCCCTCTGATCTGTTCTCAAAGTACCCGAATCCTGGGAAAGAGCTAAATTAAGGCTTGCAGGTCATCCCCTCTGATCTGTTCTCAAAGTACCCGAAAACAACAAAGAAACATTATCTCATTCTTTCTTAAACCCGCGATTTAAATTCACTGTTTCTGAGTGATATGGCAACAGTCCGGATAAGCGGAAAGTCCGGATAATCGGATTTTTCTGTGGGTGACGCAGGAGAAATAAGTTTTGCGTACCGAAATGATCAACTTGACACCTACGAAAGTAGTATTTTCTGAAACGAAGTGGGTAAGCTGTATTTTATTCTTATATAATGAAAGTAATGAAGCCGACACACTTTGTAGTCCGATGCCATTACAGGTGCTAGTTAACAAAAGGGACTAATTACGCCTATCAAGCCTGTTTCTAAAGAAACGAATTAACTTTCCTTTGCCTTAATATTATATGCGTAGTTAAACCGCCAATACTTAAGCGATACCAGTTACCATTGTTGCTGATTTTTTAAAATAAGATTGCCTCCATTTTTATAGTCAACTGTTGAGCATAGTTCTGTAACAAGGATAAATACAAGCGAGTAGTCTACATACAGACTGCATTTAAAATACGTCACCGCTGACCGGAGGCAGTAAGTAGTTCCGGATAAAGTGACAGCTCCATTGATGGAATTTGGAATAAACAACGTTTTCACACGACCTAAAGTCATCTTTGATTATTTGACATAAGGAACCTAAAAATCCCGATTTTACTTGCTATTTGCACGACATCGACAATTAGAAGATAGCGAATAACATGTAAGTAATGTTTGCATTAAAAATGAAGTACAGATAAATTCTCTTCCTGTGTACTTTGATTCTTGAGGCGAAAGAGCGAAATTATTTGCAGGAAATCCCTTAAGACAAGACCTGAAAAACTGATTTTCATGACAGTGGTATCTTTTCTACTTTTTCAAAAACCGGACAAAGCAGATTTGACTTACAAAATCAATACATGTAAAAACAATTTATAGATACAATATGAACTAATATTCAAACACCTGTTGGCTACTGTGTACAAAATGATGCCATGGAAAAAACAGCGGAATAAACAATATTTTCGCTGGCGTCAAACAACGGAAGCATACTCAGATTGGTAGTGTGGTATAGAGATAGACTCAATAATAATAATAATATAATAATAATAATAATAATAATAATAATAAAATAATAATAATAATAATAATATTTTACTCTGTATTTTAAATTTAGATGATCATTTCAAAGACCCTGATTTATCATGATGACAACACAATGTTTGCTGGTCACAAATCAACTCACTTCACATCTTGATTTGGCGGGCGGCACCATGGAAAATGCCAGAAGTTTCAAGAACAATGAATTACAAGATGTTCGAGATTTAGTTTACTTATGGCAGAAATCAGGTCACTCATTGTTATGAGTTGCCATTAAATTTCCAGTAATTCTAACACCAAACAATGTTTGGGCATCACACATTCTTTAATATGAACTGGAAAGAAGTTCAGAGTCGTCATCAAATAATTTATTGTCTGTGAAATGGCAATCTTGTGTAGGCAAAGTACCGCCATAACAAACACTAGCGATCGTAAATCACGAAAGTGGCGTGCTCTTGTGACTGCCTATCCTTGCTATATGTCGCGGCAACTGGTTTCTTTATTAGCTGCAAATGAATAATTTGCGGCTAGATAATTTAATAAAGTGTTTCGTACTTTTAGCCTTGCTCCTGGGCCATACCTGTTTGTTGGCCAGACATCAAATATACCTAACAAAGTAGTGGCCCAATTTACCCAAATATATAGCATTATCTCCAAGACGAAAGTGCTTCATGCTTAATATCGTTTATTACACTTTCTAACGAGCTGATGCACCGAGTAAAATTTTTTTGATTAGCTCCTTGGAGAACAAAGGAGAAGATTGCTTGTAAAATCCCATTAAACGACCCACTGGATAAATGAACGCGTATATAGTTTCCCAACAAAGCCTAACTATCTATTAATTAGACCGGAATGTTGCACTTACAGGAGAGCTGCTAGTCACACAAGGCTTTCATAATCTAGGCACCTTTAGTCCACATCCCTGTAGAGCTGTTCCTTTGTCTATTTTGCCAATAATCACTGTTGGTCAGAAGAGTTGTCTATATGCAAAACGGTATGGTTGTGGTTAATCAATCTCCGGGTGTAGGTGGAATTAAAGTTAAGAGTCTAGTGGATTGTTCAAAAAATTCCTGTTCTTCTGATCTCCTGCATGTCTGAGTAATAAACTGTCAAGAAGTAAGAAAAAGAAAGGAAAAGGAAAATGGCAGTGTGCACCTCGTCAGATTCCTTCTGCTTCTCGATGCTGCGTTGCATCCAAGACTGGGAAAGAAACCTGGACTTTTCTCGCACAAAATGTGACGTCGATAACAGCCTCATCTACACGTTTAATCAAGAATTACTGGCACCGTGACAATAAATGGCTCGGGTTGTCTCCCCTGTCATTTCCAAATAACGATTGTCGTTGTTTTAGTCGTGGGCTACTGAATCAAGATGTCACCATTGACAGCTATTAAACCGGGAGAATTAAAACGCTAGTAAATGGGTGCAAGTTTAATCTCTTCCCCATACCAAATGTCTGCTCACACCATTACTTTCAGTCCGTTATGCTTTATAGTTAATTGTAAATAAACTTTGGAAAAATTATCGCCAATCTTTCTTCAAAACCTTGTATATCCAGGGATGTGAAGTAGGAGAGTTTGCGTACGGCTAAGTTCATAATACAGAAGAAAAATAAGTACATTTGTGTTTTTATAATACTCTTATTCAGTATTATAAATCATGTGTAATCGTATGTTATCCGTTTTACGCTAACCACGGATAACCTGATCTTTTCCAAACATCCCGTTTATGAGAACTGTTCTCTTTGTCTCCGAAGAAAAATCGAATATACGAGGTTATAATACATAAGCAATTAGAATTTTTTTAAAGAAAAAGGGTCAATGTTTTTCATTGGACCATTATGCAATTTTTATTATGTTTTCGCTGGACGGTAGCAAAGGAATAACTTGTATTTTCTCAAAATTCTTCTTTAACGACAAAATAGTGATCATCCGTTTAAATGATTAGTTCGACCGGGGATTTTTATATCGAACACATTTGCTAACGCAGCAGCCCATCGCAGATCAAATAGACCGTAGATTAAAAATTTTAAATACCAGGAAGCATGTTTGTTGTGGCAGCTATAGATCGCAGAACGTCTTCTGGTTGAAACTAGTATCAGCGCTGTAAGGGTTGTTTGGCTAGATTTATCGATGGAGGAAAGAAAGCTGAAAGGATTGATGTCGGACCGGTACCATTACTGCCTCTAGACGAATTGTTTACTGGTTTTAACTTGGGAATTCGCATAGAAAGTCTCCCCTTCATAAATAACTAACGCGTTTCCTTTAAAAAAAAAAAAGGAATATTAAATTAAACAAACTCACTGAATGAGTTTCAGGCACACGTGATATTTTAATCAATGAAAACATGATTTGATTATTTGGCGCAATTTGGTTAGGGAACAACAAAAATTGTTGTGAAATTACAATTAGACAATTCATGCATAATTATATATTTAAGTAAAGGCATCGGAGGACCAATTATCCTGTAAATAGCGATATTTGCACTTTATCATCTAACGTCCACCTCGGATGCCACAGAATATTGAAAAATTGTGTATGGATGGCATCCCATACGTGCTAGGAGAAGTCATGGCAAGGTTTTGTGGTGATGCCAACGATCGATGCCACAGCGATGTCCTTTCAGCAGCTAGGCTCGCTTACCGGGAAACAAGCTGCGGTCCAGACAGCAACTAAACATTATTTTGTTGGAAGAAGCGTACTGGAGAAACAGAACGATCCTGCTTTCAAATAACGATAAGACGGACATTAACTTCGGAGGGGTAGGTAAACTACAAGGTAGAAATGATTACCATGTTACATCGCTCCTATTCATGCTGCCTGCAACCATAGTCGTTCTGATTTGTTAGAATGATGCGATGTCTCTCCAAACCATAATGCTGCTTCCGCCGAACTGAATACACTTCAAAACACCATCGTTTATTTTTGGGTTTCTACAGTCCCGCATACAATCATCACCTCCTCAAGAACTGATTCTGGTGAATAGAAGTGACGAACAGCAGTATATCTAAGATGTCCCTGACATCAAATTCATCAACAATAAAAAAACAAACAAAATCAGTAAAATGGAGTCTCCTAGACCCGTTATCTTAGTCTTAGTCAGTATCCACAAAAACAGTTTCAAAAACGATTCGTCATTAACTGTCACAATTTCTGCGATGTCTCAAGCTGTTAGATATATACAGTCGACCCCCGCGTAATCGCGGTTCGGCATTCGCAGCCCCTGTTATTCGCGGAATTTTCCTTAGAACCTAACTAATAATTGTTCGTGGAAACCCCCGCATATTCGCGGAATCGCAAATATCTTCCGCAATTTTTTTATGGCTTTTTTCTGTGGCAATATATTTTTTTTCACGCTTTTTAACGTTAAATTATTAATAACAATATAATTTACTATTTTTGTAATATAAATACTAACGTAAATTCAGCAAAATATTAATATAAAATAAACGCTATTGGCTGGAGGTTTGAAAGTAGCCAATCCGAGAGCGTTATTCATTTCTCCTCGCTACTGATTGGCTGCTTCCCACGAGACGCTGCACAGCTTATTCATCATCATCGTATTCAGTCAATATCATTCATTATTGGTGAGTACCCGTACATTTTACTGTATTTTTTATTAAATTATTATTATATATTTACTTATATGTTTTCAATTATATGTTACGTTATATTTTGACGTTTATAGGCATTTATATGGACCACGTCCAATATTCGCGTTTTTTCACTCTTCGCGGGTGCTCAAGGGACGTAACTCCCGCGAATACCGGGGGACAACTGTATATATATACCTGTCCTGACGTGGCGTCATTTGTCGCGTAAGTGAACAGTTCCTCTAAAATGTGAATGTAGTAGTACTACTCTACAGAACAGCCTTTTGTCTTTTCAAAGCTGCTCATTCTTGTCACAATATTTTTTATCAGGGATTCCTTCTTGAAAGTAATTTACAGAGACACTTTCGAATGAACCACTCGAAGGTCTACGGTCAGGCCATGGCGTAGTTGTGTGCTCTGTCTATCTTCTTATCTTTGAGTTGCACGGACCCTGTCAGATGGGTTATATTTTTCTATAAAATATCACTCTTCTCGAACCGGTGACATAAAGAGGGGGGGGAAACGTTCTCAGAAAATTCTGATGTCTGGAGAAGCAATTGCAGCTCTTTCTCAAGCCACGGGCTGTTTGTGGGCTGCAAGTCCACCCCCCACACCATGGCAAACGCCGCCGGATTGTGATACGGTTAGCAAATGTCCGGAAATTTCTATGTTGGGAAATCGCTACACCCATACAAGTCAACTGTTTTAGAACTATGGAAACCTGTACTCATCGGATAGACTAAGCGTTCAAAGGGGCAGGGATGGGTGGTAGCATTTACGCTGTGTATTGTATCCAACGATGTCATGTGGGGTAAAAAGTGATTCGCGTGCTCGCCGCTCTTTCCTAGTACCATTCTCTACCGACCTAACATTTTTCACCTCTCTCCCGTAAATACTTGGACTCGATCTGCCATATTTACAGCCAATTCTCGCCGTTGATTTCTCTTCTGTTGGTTTTAAACGCGCATGAACCGATATCTTCAGAGTTTGTTTTTTTTTTTTTAAATTGAACAATCGCCCTGTACGAACAGCAGAATATGGGGTGCCTTGGAGATTTCCTGTTGGATTCCACCAAAATCTCACCACTCTGGACCTCTATTTGTGGTACAGCTGTCTACACTCTGCTATTTTTCTGGCCTGTAATTATTCCTATGTCTGGCTATTATGTGCTTATCGTGAAACGTAGATGGTCTACTTTAGTCTCAGGAGCTAAGTACTTAGGTCAAGTGTCCGTATATAACGTTTAATTACTATTTAAATACAAAAACAACAGTAATTTTAAGAAATCAAGTTTTTTTTTAATTTAAATATCATAACACTTTGGTAGTTGTAGCGAATTCAAATATATTTGCAGAATTTTAACAGCTTTATTCTGAGAGTTGTATAAATAAGCAAATATTTGGCAACTGTACGCTTGAGGATGTGGGAAAGAGGATACAATATCTGCAAAAATTTTATTTGTGACTCTAAATATTCAAAAACAACAATAACAACAACGACCAAGCAGTGCAATGGAGCAGTAGTAACCTGGTCGGGTAAAGAGCCAGAGTTCTTATCCAGATCAAGAACAGGTTGGGTTTTTTCTCTTCTCGCTCTTCCTCACCAACCGTACACTCTGATTTCCTCCGTGGACCGTTATATTGAGACTTTACGTGCCCACCCAGCTCCACAAGACGCTGGAGTAGCGACGCCATCTGGCGGACGACTTCAGCATTACTCTTGTTTTATCAGGGTTGTTTCCCCTCGTAGATTTCAGTGTATGGGACAGCCACAAAAGAAAAGCTAATCTGTGTTTTATCACTCAGGTGTCAAACAGCCAACTTTTCTCACTCTTAAGACAAGAAAAACGCTTTCTTAAAACTCTACTGAAAATGAAATTCCACATTTTAATTGTATTTTTCTTTGTATGCTTTAAGATAAAGTAAAGGTCGCTGTCGTTGCTTTTAATGAACTTAATGTGCTTTTCTAAAACATTTGTTCTGTTATATGTTGTCTCCATAAAAAAACAAAGTATTTTCACTTAGCCGAGAAATAAAGTCACAAACTGATCGACAGGAGACAATAATTAACCTTTAATTAACACCCATGCAACACCTTATATATTATCAAGAAAGAACGGTGATTCAGAAGTATTTTTCTATGGATAAATACCTAAGCATGTCTTTAAAGAGAGGTCTACTGCATGTTTCGGTTACGTCTCTCGCGTTCAGAAACATAGTACAAGAACATCCTGGTAATTTAATTCCTTCTGCAACAAAGATCTGTTTAAATATTATATGGCTGGAACTTTTCTTGCAAGAAAATAAGGTTCAAAAGTTCATTTAAAAAATGTTCTGGAATGTAACTAGATTGTTATGTTTCGTTCCTGGCCTGTCTTCATGTAAGATTCTCGATAATGTTTAATTCCCGAAAAATAAAAAAAAGAAAAAAAAAACATATATTTTAGTTGTTTAATGTTACATTAAGAAGAAATCGATCGGCTAAATTTCTTTACACGATTTCTTCACGTTACCAGAAGGTTAGTCTGTGTCGTTATCACACCATCCATAAATGGCTGTTTTCACCATGTGTCAGAGTAATATATTATTAGAGAAAATGATGATTAAAATAAGAAAAGGAAGAGCAAAAAGCAAAAGTATTGGAGTAGACCAACTACAGCGTGTAAATTTACCAAACAAAAAAGCCCATTGTTAGAGAGCTGATGCTGCTGATTTATAACATCGTGGATTTGAGTCAGATCTGATACCAAACCGTCGCTATATTTGTGGAGATGTGTTCCTGGCAATGGAATGTGACAACATTAGAGAATGAAACTATTAATAAACAGTGTTGCTGCCGTTACGGTGAAGCTCGCTGCCTACAAATCTCTGTCTCTCTCTGTGTGTGTGTGTTTTGTGTGTGTAAGGAAAGACAACCTTACTCAAGACCAAAGATTTACTGATATAAGTATCCAAAGGTGTGGTTACTCCAACAGAGTCATATTTCCTTATCTCGTAGCTGAAATAGACATTTGCGATCCCCGTAACCAGGAAAGCGTACGACGGCGACGACGACAAACTCAGCTTCTTTAATTATTTCGAAAACCTCCTTCAGGTAAATGTCCAAAACCCAAAAAAGGTAATCCTAACATTTTAGTTGTTTAGTGTATTGTAAATGACTAAAATCCGGAGAAATTTGAGTGACTGCGCTGAACTCTTTGAAATGACCGTCAAAGGGCACTAACGGCTTTGCTATAGTATATATCAAGTAAGCCCTAAAATTCTGCACATTTAAAATCTAATTAGACAGATATGACTTCAGGTTAATTAAATTCTTTATTTTCCCCTGCTCTTGACTGCAATGAAACACTTCATATTTATAAAAAATACATTCCTCTCTTAGAAATAAAGATTAGCGAATTTCAACTGTTTATATTTACTGGTATAGTAAATACATTCAAACATGATAGGTATGCAATAGTATTATTTGATTACCAACTGAGAAGATCTCGCACCCCACTTATCGACAGTTACTGATAAATCGAGAGACTGAGATGATATTTAGTGACGTATTATAAGAAAAGTCCGAATTTACATGACGTCTTACGGACATTGACTAATGAGGATGAATTTACAAAGGCAAGGCCGTGGAGTTCAGACCACCTTCCACCTTAAGGAAACAGTTAGCAAGTGTTATCCAAAGTCCTTCTTTATCAGTAAATTCCAGCGGAAGACTTGGAACAAAAGATTTCGTTTATCTTTACCGAATTAATATAGTATCCGTTGGAAACAAGCAAAAAAAGCAGACACGTAAATTCAAAGAAGTAGTTAAAGACAGAAATGAACTACACTGGCGTCCATAATTCTGCGCCTCTTCACCTCAGAGGCTGGAGTTAAACTGATTTTTGGAAACACAGATGGGGTTTGTTGTTCTATGAAATATTACTTTGAGAATCTTGTGATTCTTGTACAAAAAAAAAGAATAACAGAAACAGAATTAATTAATTAATAATAATAATTTTAAAGTTGCTTCTTGTGTGATGCGAAAGCAACCCTTTAAATGCGTGTAACGAACAAATGAAGAACTGCATCGATAGGCAGAGATATTACTCATCTCAAACACCTATATGGGTATTAATTTCCAGGAATGTATACTGAGGGAGTCACGCACAGGACAGGCGGCCAGGAGAATAATGACCGTTCCACGAGGTTTTGTTAATCATGTTTAAAGACATTATTAATAACTTGGTCACGAGAGAACTTTCAAAATCAGCCAGATATCGCTTTCCTCCTCCGTCTCGCCACTATCCTACCCATTCTTCTAACTGTCGGTATTTTCCGTTATCGGATGACGATGAAAACAAAGGATGCTTATGGCTGCAAATTACCTTTAATAAAAGCGTCGGCCAGAACTGACAATGTGTACTTTGAATTATCAGGCGTCGAGAGTGCATAAGTACAAACATAGTGTTTTGGTAAAACTTCGGCCATTAACCAAAGTGAAATAACGTAAGAGAAAAAGCAAAACTAAAGAATAACATGAACAAATTAAATAAATTCGAAATAAACTCGATAATTTTTTTAACGTGGGAGCGAGGGGCCGTTGGCTTTGGCTGCTGGTCTATGATATTCGTTATATTTACAAGAGTAAATGGAAATAGAGGGGTAGAAAAACACGCACACACACACACACACACACGAGGTAATTAACACCTGAAAGAGATGGATCTTTAACCGCGACTTGTCAATAGATCGACCAATTTACAATTTTATTCATTTGTTTATTGAATTGTAAGTAGGCGAATAACTATTTCGATTCAGGAAGGCATGTTATTGGCGTCGATCTTTCCACTATATTTTTACATACACATTTTAACATTTTATCACGCTGTACTGTATTCAGATAGAATCAGAATTCGCAATGCTTCTTGATGCCATAATAACGACAGTTAATTCCGCTCCCAAATGGATTTTCCATTGGAATTAGTATTTCGTGCTTGTGCCAGGGTTTTGTAAAATAGCATTTGTTTAAGTGGCAACATAAAATCGCCATAATTGACACTCGTTACACCAAATAAAAGTAAATGCAACCAGACGTGTTATCTGCTTTCTAAATAGTCTCAGTTGTAATAAAAAAGTACATATATAACTTTGTACAAAGAAAGAAAAAAAAAAGATTTTTTTTTAACTTTGAAAACACTCACCTAGAAGACTGGACAGGTAACGTTTTCAGATGGATTTCGCTTTGTCTAATAACTGATTTTGTTATGTTTCGTGTTGGCGTAAACTGTAGTCCACTGGAGTGATCCCATATTACACGTTTGTTAAATAGTTTGCAGCCCGTCAAGTAGGGAAATGGCAGCGAGAATTCTTCTGTAGCAAAACCACTGACGGCCCTGTCTGTCCCTCTTCTTTATGCGTCTAGTTAGGATGTAATGCTGCTGCAACAACTTGGCCTTGTTACAACGAACGACCCAAGTCTCTATTACAACAGAATCAGGATGGCAAGGAGGGAATTTTGAAATTTCTCTTTCTTTTCTTGTCTAAACTCGTTTGAAATTAGATTTTTTCAGAAAATTATGTGCAAGAAACTGGTCAGTCCGCCGACATGTTCTTTAAAGAATATTTACCTGTCTCGTATTTCATTATGTTTTTTTTATATTTTAAACGCTTATTAATACTGATGATAACAGGAGAGTGCATCTTTCCTGGAGTTTAAAGTTCTCAGATCTCAAATGAATGCTTATGTAGGATAAAAAGGTTTTTTTTAAGAAATCTGAGTATTTGTCAAAAGGGGAAAGTAATGCACCTACGTACGTGTGAGCCCTGATTAACAATACCCATCAGCTCGGCATAGGTAGGAGGTGTCAGACTGAGTTCACTGCAGCAGGTAATATTTCAGTAAGTACAACTAATCATCTTGATACTTGTATTGTACGCACAATCGATACAATACGTAAATATGGAATATGGGTTTTCATTGTTGTACATTCTCAATACCGGCTCGAATTTCGCGGGGGGCTTTTGTCCTCGGCGCACGAAGTGGCATTTCCGACTTTAGCAGGAAAGACGAAGCATACATCCAGTACGGCAGAATATATATAATAGCCTTTCAGAGAAAGGTAATGTAGCTTCCATTGGGACAGTGAAAATGGTATTCCGCAGATTTCTGTCAATTTCTGAGCTGATCGACGGTGAGATAATTAAAATAAACACCACAAACCCGTCCATAAAGTGAAAGTAAGTCGCCTCCAATTCGCGATTCCCTTTCCTGTGCGTCACGTTCCAACTTTAACGAATTCTCCTGACGTCGGGGCTCTCTGCAGCACCGGACCGGAAGGAAAGCTTGCTGGCCTACGGGAGCCTCCGGGGCCCCTTTTGTCATTCACTCTTTCAAAGAAGGAAACACAAGAACTACATATCATATTCGCAAAACCCCGGTCATTCGGCCGTTTTTATTACATTCTGGCCGTCGCCAGGTACCGCGTGCAATCTCCTCTATGCTGTGAAGATGCTAGAAAAGAAGTCGGAAGGAACCGCAGCTATAAACCTAAACGTTACTGAAAGTTGTCGCCCACAGATCGGCCTTTACAAATAGGAACTAGTGTTTGTATTTTTACAGGTGTGTGTGGTGGGGTGGATGGGTAACAGGAGTTCTATTTGTTCGGATTAGGCAGTTCCTGATGATCTGACGTGACTCAGTAAAACTCTTCAGCCCTGCCAAAATCCCTTGGCCGTTCGGGATCAGTGTCGCCAGGTATGGCTATTGCAGGGGTATGACGTCAACCAGATGGTGCCTTCTTTAACTCGGGCTCTGCCGCTTCCATCTGCTTTGATTAGAATATAAATTGTGTTCCAATAGTTAACACCAACATATCGCGTTATAAAAGTAAAATATGAACATCTGTCGTTTTATCTGATAGCAACACCTGAGCAACGTGTTTTTGATAGGGAATAAAAGTGGGAACGAATTGGACGTCATTTTCCCATGAACTGAACTGATCACTGCCAAAGTTTAAGACTGGAAGGTGATGAGAGCAAGGAAAACTCCCAATTTCCGAATGGGTCCTCTCACGATGTTCAAGTTAGTTAACCAGAAAATGATAGAACGTACCTTCTAATACCCTGATATAATCTGTATTCGTAAAATTCGTTTTATTCTAGCGGTGCAGCTGCTTCATTAGTTCTCCATAAAGCGAATAGAAAAGAGAATGAATTCTATAGTTCGGTGTTCACTACATGCACGCGTCTTCGGGCGTTTGTTGTCAAAAATCGCTGGCTTATTACAGAGTTTAGTTATTTGATTTCGTTTGAATCGGGTAAGTGTTTTCACTGTTTTTACGGAAGTACGAACTACGTTACACCAATTACCAGTGTTACATCTGTTGTGGGGCAGACAGAATAAAGGCCATTAGTGCAGAACCATCTAATACTCAAGCGAAATTCAGCTTGAAGCGTATTTACTGAATGATGTCCTACATTCTTTGGTATGCTGACATACTCTATGTTTATAAATATATAAGGAAACAATGCTCAATTATATTTTCTAATGCTAAATAAATCAATAGCAAAAAAGGAAAACTAACCGCATCATAGATTTAAAATAAATAACGGGAAAACCGTTTCATCTCAACTAAACCGTAATGGAAAAATCCAATAAAAGCGGGGAATCTAAGTGAATTAATTTTCATTTGCATACCTCAATGCGTTAACATATCTATTCGTTGTGGATTCAAGTCGTGATTACGTCACCCATTGGACCAAAGGTTCTCGACCAGTTTAGTAGTCGATCCGACAAAATCGACCAGTACAGTAACCGGCCAGACATTCTCGGTCAGTACAGTAACCGACCACACATTCTCGGTCAGTACAGTAACCGGCCAGACATTCTCGGTCAGTACAGTAACCGGCCACACATTCTCGGTCAGTACAGTAACCGGCCACACATTCTCGGTCAGTACAGTAACCGGCCAGACATTCTCGGTCAGTACAGTAACGGCCAGACATTCTCGGTCAGTACAGTAACCGACCACACATTCTCGGTCAGTACAGTAACCGGCCAGACATTCTCGGTCAGTACAGTAACCGGCCACACATTCTCGGTCAGTACAGTAACCGGCCAGACATTCTCGGTCAGTACAGTAACCGACCACACATTCTCGGTCAGTACAGTAACCGGCCAGACATTCTCGGTCAGTACAGTAACCGGCCACACATTCTCGGTCAGTACAGTAACCGGCCAGACATTCTCGGTCAGTACAGTAACCGACCACACATTCTCGGTCAGTACAGTAACCGGCCAGACATTCTCGGTCAGTACAGTAACCGGCCAGACATTCTCGGTCAGTACAGTAACCGACCACACATTCTCGGTCAGTACAGCAATCACTTCGTTGCTGCAAAAATATTAACACAAATAAATTTAGGGCATAAGTCGTGTGAGCTCTTCGCCGATTTCTTACGACATCATTGACATTACAAAAATACAAAAAAATACGATAAAGGCCCTGTAGAAGTAATATTAAAATTATAGTTTTATATATTTTTCAATATATTGTGTTAATATCTTCATGTTTATGTTTTTTTGGGTGCAAATATTTTTTAATGCAGGAATCAAAGCGTTTACTGGTGATTTTTTGAGGTAACAATTCTTCGGTAGCAAAAGATTTATTCAATACTTGTTTACAAACCTCCCATCGTCTTCTCCCCGTCAATAGCTCCCTCGTGGCGCACCCGGGAACGAAATCTAGGCGGTCGCACTGTACCGGAAAGAATTGCAGGCACAAATCAGGGTGATTGGCGACGCTTAACGTCAGCCATCTTAATAAAGGGACCAACGTGAGAAAACAGGACTACCCTAGAATACCCCTGTGTGCGTGTGCGTGTGCGTAGTGCCGAGATTAGCTAGCAGACAATCACCCATCATCTACGTTAAATGTTTTGGAAAAAAAACTTTGGTTTTGCTCAACGTCTGGAAAATAAATTGGACGATTAAAACCGGACTTGTTTTTAAGAACAACGAGGCAAATTAGGACATTATGAACTGCCATCTTCCTTGCCTGCTCGGATGTTACCTTTCCTTGCAATGTCTGCGTGCCTACTGATCTCATTTAATATTTACTTTCACAGGCTTGTTTTTTTTTAAAAAAAACAATTTACCGTGAAAGAAGTCGTGGGCCAAGGATTATATATCATTAATTCTAATGGCTGACATAACGAAACAGCCCATACAGAACAAAAACTAGTTTAAATGATATTTACTCAACATTACAATCTATGATAGTCTTTTACTTCTCTATGTTACTTCTTAATGACAGACGACTTCCATATGTGGCGTAGTTCCCTCCCCTCTTTGTATATATATATCGCAGAGGCTTAGAAATAAAAGCATCAACTGTTAAAATCAATAAAAATGTAATAGCGATCCTATCAGCTTCCAAAATCCACATAGTAAAGTGGAGCTTTATGCATCACTTGCACAAGACGAAGTTTATTATTTAAGGCGATATACTAAAATATACAAAAGAAACGGGTTATGACGAAAAATCAGATAAACTAAGTAGTTTAAGGTGGGGTGCTTGTTGCATCGACGCAGTAGACTGAGCAGGTTAACGATTTGTTTGACGTTTTAAAAAATATAATTCTAACCGACATCCCTGGCTTACGTTTTTTTCCCCCCTTTAAGGCTGCCATCTTTACCAATGTTAATGCTTGACGGTTGAACATACCTTGAAAGCAACAGTCTCTTTACAATTACTGATGGAAAAAACCTCACGACCAGCAACTGTAAACATTAGACACCGATTAATGGATCAAATAAACGTGTAATGTTGCACCGTTTCTGACGACAACGAATATTTTCAGCGCGACAGTAGTTAGTTCATCAACTTTTCCGGGGAATGCAGCCAAACCTTTCCAACCGAAAACAACAATTAGCTTTAAAGTAGTAGAATCTGGACAGCAGGCGTTTTATGCCAACCAAATTAACAGTTATCCGTGTGGTGAGAATGGGAGCTGGTATTAAATATTCATGGTGTCAGGTTTCAAATGCGCTGGGATATAAGAACCGTTACTGGTTGACAGCCGTCGGCACTGTAAACGTACTGACAACGACAGGACAATTAGCTTCGGGGTTAGGGAGGGGCCCATACTGTAATCACGCCAGCAACAATATCTACATAGGGAGAGCGACCACAGCTAAGAAATATGTACTAGTTGAGAGTAAGACACACAATCAAAAGCCGTTGTACCACGTGTCGGCTACTGGGTAGACTTGTTAGTGCATCTCCGGACTGTCAGGGTTCGATTATGGCCTTTGCGAAGACCACTAACAGAGAAGCATCTTCCGGAAGCCACACGAGCACGATAACTGTAACTTCTTCGTAAGAAAGATTTTAACTTATCCCGTTTTTTTTTTGAATTATTTGTTTAAAATCACATTCATCATTAAAAAACAACAGCCCGGGCTATACTTTGGCAAAAGATTCATTAAAAAAAAAAAAACATATCAGCAAGCAATTTTGTCTTCATGGATTAAGCTTTAACTTATTTTCACGCAGAATGAAATCCTAACCAGTCGCTTCTCTCGGGGCTGTGATGGTGCGAAATTCCAAGTGTAGATTTTTCAAAAAATTTTTATCTACAGACGGAGAGGACGGATACTTCGGTAAATGTGTTTGTTATAGATTCTTTGCTTCTCTCTCTCTTTTTTGATTTTATTATTGCTTCGAAGACTTTAAAGGAAACTAGTAGAGACAAAAGAATACGGGGGGGGAATCAAAAATTTAAATCTCTCGAAAGGCAACTGGTAGACAAAAGCTTATGGGAATAGGCAAAAAAAAGCACCTCAATGTACTTGCCACCGAGACAGTTATCCGCTTCCATGGGCACCTTTACCATGACATGAATCATTCATAGACAGAATTATTTTGAAGAGTAGAGTAGAAGCAGCGGAATAACTTGAAAATAAGAAGAACAAAATAAATCTAAAAGTTCAGACGACACAATTTATTTGCGCTTGTATTTAAATATAAAAAGAAATCCGAATAGAAATTAATTAACCCTAAATTCGGGTTTTTTCGTTATTGCTTTTGCTTTTGTTAATTACGATCTGCAGTGGAGATATTTAATTTCCAAGGAATTAATGAAAAGAAAGGGAATAAAATGTCTAAAGTAAGAATGGCGCTCATTGCGCACTAATAATTATAAGACACAAATTGCTTTTTATAAGGAAAAACAAATAGAACCGGAATAGTTTTGTTGTTTTCTTGCAATGCAGTTTGCATTTCAATGTGATTATTATTATCATTCTTTTTTGGCCAGGCCCGAAAGGTTAGCCGGGATCAAGCAGCGTTAATATTTCCAAAGCAATTATTTTCGCTCCGTGTTGACATTAGCGGAATCGTAAATAGAAGTGGCCACGGTTATTGCCGGCGCGAAAGGGAGGCAAGGGCGTGGTGAAGTTTGAAATCAGCAAACAAACAGATGAAGGCTGATCTGCTGAGTACAGTAGCGACGTCTAAAACACAGGAACATTTTATTAAACAAAGCGAAATATCGCGTGACAAGGAGCGAACGAGATATCGATCGGAAACCGTGTTTCAGCATCCCTATCGCCTTAATAGAAGTAGGCCTACATTTTAATCTTCCTTCCGTCTTCGTCGTCAGGGCTGATGCTTGAAAAGAACTTCTTCGCTACAAATCTTTAGCACGAGAGACTCCTATTTCGGGAATCAGTACGAATGACTTGCGCCAAGCCCCGGACTTGCACTTCATAGGTTTCGGGTTTGCATCAGAACTGAAATGTTTGGTGTTAGAGCTATATATTCTATGTCAAAACTTGTTTAACGGGCTATGTTAAAGCTGGTTCATTAGGGAAATTAAATTGTCCATAGACACGGAGAAGCTTTTTGCTTTCTCGTATTAACTAAATTACTGTAAGTTATCAGCGTATCCACTTCTGAGTTTCTGCTGATAAAACGTAGACCAGTAAAGGGTGCTCGTAAGCAGAGTTGCTACGTCATACGTAGAAGGAGACGAGAAGCGTAGTACCATGGTTAGTCGTTAGAGGCCGTTACCTGTTCTGCGATACAAATGGCCAGCACTTCCTACTTCGGAAAGGCAATCTTTACCAGAACTCTTTATTTTGAGCAAGATGAACACACGGCTGGGAGGTTCTTAAACTAAACCGGTCCGGACTCAGAATCGAACTCGGGGTCCTCGGCTAAGACATCCAACAACGACGATAACCGCTTGCGATCAAGCTTCGGACAACCGAAGTCACTCGGCAACGCCAAGACTCCATCCAGCAGACCTATCCTAAACAATACCTTACAGAGTTTTTTAAAGTTTTTCCAATTGTTTATCCAGCATTCGTAACTCTTCTTTCAAGAAGATCATAACTGTTTAACATACTTGTGCTAGATGTCGTGCTGTAAAGAGAAGCTGTCACTTTGTCTATCATTTCATGCGAGCTCAAGACCGCACGATGGGCATCTACGAGCAGGAAGAACACCTATTATACTTGATCATTTTAACTTTGCACTGAAACCGAATCATAATTAACAAATAATACAGTGGCAGTCAAAATTATTGCATTACCTTAGGCTCTTAAACAAATAATTGGAACTCCATGCGCCTGTTACAAAGTGATACATAATAAAGCCGGTTATGATATTCATGGTGCCTCCTAAACACCCTTCATATAGTAATATCTTGTGAAGGTGCAGCTATGGAGGAACAGAGCAATAAACTTTAATATCATTTGAAGAAATTCTTATTAAGAGCAAGAAAATTTCAAAAATGATAAATCAGAAAAAAAAAAAGTTATATTTTTCAGTCCAGGTATAATCACATTTCCAAAACAAACAAAAAAAAAAAGCATAGGAATTATTCTACTTTTGCTTGACAGGATCCTGCGTCTCGATGATTTATTTTGTTTGTTTAAACCTAAGCTGTTAATTTTTTTCTTTTTTTGGCTTTCAACCAGTGATGAGACATAGAGGACTCGACATCAGTTCTTCTTCTCTCGTCTCAAAGGGAAGAGGAATGGTATTCATTCAAAAAAAAAACAAAATCACAAGACTCATAAATTGAGAAATAGACGGGACTCGGAGGATACAGAACAAAAACGAATAAAAACACATTTGGTAAATAGACGACTCTGAAATACTAAATACGAACTTTGATATGTTTACAAAAGAAAATGCCTTATACCCTGTCTTCTACCACAATCACTCTACCAGTCATCACATTGGATCACGTTCTTGTAGTATCGTAACTATTTCACTGTCGGTTCCAATCGAAATCTTCTTTCTTTGCCAGTTTAATCATCAAAATGGCAGGTGAAAGCTAAACCCGAGAGCAGAACACTTCCCACGATGCCATTTAAACACTTTAAAACTTCGTAGATCACGTGATCTAGCCCAGACGACGTTAAGTTTTGGTGTAAAACGTTTTTTTTTTTCCAGGTGACTGTAGCAGGGCCAGGCGCCATCTAGACATATCTCGCTTGTCATCGCCTTTTAATGAAAGTCATTCGCCTACTTGACGGTGCTCCGCTGAAGTCTGTTGGTGTGATGCAATTAGGCAACCTTCTGTCGCCGGCGTTGATGCCTTAATGAATAACCCTGTGAAATCTGCTTGAGTGATAATGATGCATGTTTGTATCCCTAACAAGTTTGAAGTAAGTCTGTGAAACACTGCATCTCTCTCTCTCTCTCTCTCTCTCTCTCTCTCTCTCTCTCTCTCTCTCCTCTATCTCTCTCTCT
Source organism: Nautilus pompilius (assembly GCA_018389105.1). NCBI lineage: Eukaryota > Metazoa > Mollusca > Cephalopoda > Nautilida > Nautilidae > Nautilus > Nautilus pompilius. The sequence continues at coordinate 5,890 of JACATO010000492.1, read as the reverse complement.
CTGCTCTCTCTCTCTCTCTCTCTCTCGTCATCTCTCCTCTCTCTCACTCTCTCGCTCTCTCTCTCGCTCTCATGCTCCACGGCCGATCACCTTGAACGGTGAAACACAAGATTACAAATCAGGATGAGTATAGATATTTTCGCATAATACTTTAAATTGGTAGGTGTAGTTATATTTGAGCAAATATGTGCCCCAGTAACACAGAGCAATTCATCCGAAACTGAGAGATTCCGGAATCGTGTTGACAGTCAATTTGTTCTTTTTTTTTCAATTGCACTATCCCCGAATGCCACTGAAGTGCTGTCACGGTACTACTCACTGGATACCCGCTTACTGACAAGAACAGTATTAATCAACGCATATTGATTTATAGCCAGCAACAAGAACGATTCCCACATGCTCTTGTCACAACTTCAAAGAACGAATGACAGTTCTGAAGTGACAGCACCACGCAGCTCGTCTGGATTATCTTTTCTGACTATCTGAGACTATTCTATGGACCTGACATAAGTCAGTGGGTAGGTGATATTCTGAGCCCAGCCTGTATGTCGATCCTTTCTATTTCAATAGATATTTCATGGTTACGTATATTTGTGGCTGTACAAATATACTTCTTAGAGAATACAGACTTTGCAAGTTTATTTTAAAATTGAATAGGTTCCTTCTTAACTGCTTTTAAAACAATAAATTAAAAGACTTCACATTTTATCTTGTATGCTGCAATTTGAACCAGTTTATTGACGCATGGGTAAAACTTGTATCCTTGCAAGTTAAGCAAGGAACTCGAACTCCTTTTTTTTAGCGCGATAAATTTTGAAGAATAAATTTAAACGGACTCTATTAATCCTCTGGTCAATTATACGCCAGAAGGCGGAAGGTGCTAAAAATTAACTAAATGTTTCAGCACATTGTTCTGCAAGGAATAATCCTCATTAATTCTGAAATGCTTCTCTGTTTATCTATTCTCTGCGTCCACCCTACTGACAAGATATCAGAATCACGCCCCGCTTTTAGAATTATCTGGGTTCAACTGAACAGGTAAGATATCAGCTTTGCTAGATATTGGACGTCTTATATGATAGCGAAGCGATAAGCAATTGCACGTGTGAGATGCAGAGTTAAATCAAAAGAACGAGAGCAGTCGGTTCTGTGTCCAGTCTACTGCTGTAGATCCTCCTAAAACCGAACATTTGTCAAAATGGCCACGAATCGCGTTTGTGGAGATACTTCAGAAAGGCCGTCCTGTCGATACGCATGCACGGTCCGATCAACGTACCTCACCCGCGTCCGCGTAAAAGAAGTCGTAGATCAGAACATTATCACCAGTTTATTCGCTGTTTTAGTTCAAAAGAACGGCCTTATTTACGACGAAGCCAACAGAGGTTGGTACAAGAAATTTTGATTTACGTATAACATTTTAAGGAAGCATTAAAATATAAAGTAATCCAGTTTTTGCGATGAGTTGTTTACTATAACTTATCGCCAGGTTTGTGTCTGTAGACTCCCGATATCAGCTCAACCCTAACGTTATTGCAGTAAAACCAACTCGTAAACAAGGAAGCGCTTAGTTATTTAAGTCATGTGACCCACCTCTCGTGAAAATGTGATTTATATTAACAGCATTCCACCTGTAAAATAAACAACACAGAACGCTGATAGCTGATCGATATTAACGAATTTTTACTATGTACTCAACGATAAAACTTGACAATGTGTTGCTTTTTTTTTTTTTTTAAAAGAAACTGTAAAACGTTTTCTTCATCGGTTTGTTTTTCTTAACAAAATGTGGGATATAATCAACTGCACAGCCGCAAATAAATAATTTGGTGTCCGCCATCTTGTGGACTGAGCTCTCTCGCGGTGAGAATAGAAAGTGACGTCAGAACCACCTTACGTCAGATATAATACCACGTAGTAAAACAGCTTCAGTTTTATTTGTTTTACATTTGATAATAGATGATTTGCATAAAAATTAATTCGTGAGGTGATATTAGTAATCCGTTGGTTAACCAAAAATTCGAAATTAAGCACTGGGTGGTTTAAATAATCAAAATAAAAATTACAGTGGCATTTTCCTAGTTAAAATAAATCTAATGGTGCTTAAAATTGTCTGAGCAAATAAATGAGGTTTCCGAATATTTCATTCTACAGAAAAAAAAGTCGGGGACGGGGGGGGGGGAGAGAGGGAGGCGGTACTTTTATTTTAGAAAAATTACGACGAGACTCGTTTAGGGTGATGGGACAGCTTTAATTGGTAGAATTGGTGGCTCGTCCATAGAAACGACATCTAGCTGGTGGTATGACGCGCCGACTGACAGCGAGTACTGTCGTGTGAGAAAAAAAATTTAGACTTTTACTATTTATATAAAGTTACAGAGTTTCGGGCTTCATTATTTTCGTAACTTCTTCTTCTTTTTTTTTGCTAAATACTTGTGAAGACTTATACAGCTGCATTTCAGATAAGGATTAAAAATCATAAAATAATTTCCAAGTTGGAAGATAAGTTTGATTTAGAAGTCCCTTTCCCTATGCGTAGTTTTTTTTTTTTTTTTGCCGGTAACGGTGTACTCTAAAGGTAATTGCATTAAGCACGCAGTGCTGCCCACTTAAAGGATTATCCGGATGAGCATCTCTTAATACGCGAATGTGGCGCAGTAAATGAAGATTACGGGAAGTTTTGAAGGTACCGGATCTTGTTCTTGACGTTAATCCGGATTAAAGCGATATCAATAAAAAAAGCACACTGGGGGCTCGATAATTCTGTTTGAACTTTTGAGTTAAACTGTCCTGGCTTCTTCCGAAATAATGGCGGCGGCATTTACTAAAGGATTAACCAATAAACTATATTTAATTTCCTCCGGGCTTCTATTGTGTGTGTGTGTGTGTACCAAAGTACCAAAGAGAGAAAGAGATAGAGATAAATAGAAATATAGAGAAACGAGAGGTAAAGAGAACGAGATATTGGCATCGCGTATACAGACTGCCCCCCCAAAACTTTTGCATCTTCCACCAAAAAGCAATCCTTATCACCAGAATGACATTGAAAAGTTCCTCAAATTTTTCGCAGTTGGAAAGAAAACAACAGACTTTTAACGGGAGATTTATTTTTATTACAAAGAAGAAGCCCCATAAATATCCAAGAGGTCGTATATGTATGTATCAGGTAATTTTTTTCTCTGTCTCTTAGCTCTATCCACTTTCTTTATCATTTTCAACTTTCCACGTACCAAAATCTTCCGTTCCGTCCAATTTTTTTTTTTTTTTTTTAAATGCAGCATTTAGAAAAGTTTATTTAATCAGTTGATCTGGAATTTCCGCCGAACGTGCAGCTTCAGACAGAGGGACTTTGTTAATGCGACCAGTTAGTGTCATTTTTCTGTTTTGATCATTCAACCAGAAGGTATACTACTTTCGTTTTGCTGTTTGAATGGCTTGTTGGCAGAGACCCCTAGCGGCTGTAGTTAAGAAGCCATGCCTCGCAGAATGACGGCAAGATCAAACTATCCTTTCAGCAGAGTTTCTTCTCGAATTACCATTTCCTTTATTATCAAACCGGTTGGATTTTCATGCACAAGAATATTTTTTGGAAAACGTTTCTGTTCTTGGGAGCAGTTCTGCCGTTGAAATCGAATTACGGCGGGAGCTTGAGACGGTCTGTGCCACCGCTGCGTCTCACAGTCAGTAGACCGCACACACGCCATCTGTGCTTCCCTTCTTCGTGAATGGCGGACAATTGGGTCTGACCACAGTTCCAAATCCTCCCCCCCCCAAACTAGAATCTTATCGGCGTTTGATTTTGAAACGACGAAGTTCCACAAGTTCTCTTCGTAACCAGACAGCGACCAAATCCAGCCCCGTGTTGGCCCTGAGTGATTACTCCTGCGGTCACGTGGGTCGGCGAGAGGGGGGGGGGATTTCGCTGCTTCTTCACAGATGTCGACGCTTCCCGTTTCGGTTCCGCGTTGGGTTCGCGTCTTGGTTCAGATGCTGATCTCCGGGAATTAGCCCAATGAGGCAGCAGCCGGTTGCCCTGCTTTGTCCCCGATGTCTCACATTCGTCCCTCAAACTCAGAACTTACGGTCAGCGGCACGGCTCGAGTTCTTCTCTGTGAAAACAACAACTTTTCCCTAATTAGCGGCACTGAAACGAATGTCTCCCTTTGTACACTTTTACTTTCTCAGTAACATTGTGGCTAACTGTTTGTTTGTCAGCCCTTATTGTTTTAGATTAAAGGAGCTGTGTGTGTGTGTGTGCTCTGACGACGGCTTAGTTAAAGGATCGATGAAATTGGTTGAGTCTATATGACCTCGCGGTAGGGGACAGATTAATAGGAACACCGGGAAATTGCTTTCCCCCCAAAATCCCCGAAACATTTGGCTCCAATAGTGGGGGGGGGGAGTTTGTACCTGATTCTAGGCCAATCCATATTTTTGAAGAGTAAAAATAAAATAATAAAAAAACGTTGGTTTTTACAAAGAGAGAGAGAGAGAGAGAGAGAGAGAGAGAGGGGGGAGAGAGAGAGAGAGAGGAGATAGGGAGAGAGAGGGGGAGAGAGAGAGAGAGGGGGGGGAGAGAGAGAAGAGGGGGAAGAGAGAGAGGGAGATGGGAGAGAGAGAGAGAGAGAGAGAGAGAGAGAGAGAGAGAGGGGGAGAGAGAGAGAGAGAGAGAGAGAGAGAGAGAGAGAGAGAGAGAGAGAAGATGGGAGAGAGAGAGAGATCGGGGGGAGGAGATAGAGAGAGAAGAGCATCTCTAGCTAGAGAGAGAGGAGAGAGATGCGTTTTCGTATTTTTCTGTTCCACTGGCTTTCGTTCCAAACAGCCTGTATCGAGTTTAGTCGGTTATTCCATAGAATGATTACCAAAGCCAGTTCTCAATTCTAGCCAACAAGAAAAAAATTGTATTTGATACACACACACACACATATATATATAGAAATGCACACCGATATCATGTTTCTGGTCGCTACTCCATGCTTTCCAGATAGCCCGATAAACGACTGATGAGGAGATCACGTGTTTCTCCTTACCATCGAGATAGCGTTTTCAGCATTGATTTCGCACGAGTACCATTTCCTTTTCTGAAATGCCGCCGGCTTTAACCCTTGTTATCGGGATTTATTTTGGCTCGAAAGAGTATTTCAATATCCTTGATATAATTTTGTCTCACCACCTTTCTTACATATTCAGAATACACCCGAATTAACAGTTTTCTTTTTTTATATAGATAAAGAGACCGGTTTTCTTAAAGCGATCCAACATCTCGAAACGTTAATGTATTTAATCACGAACCGGTGCTTGTTTGCCTACAAACAGATGGATGGATGCCCTTCCTCGGTCCTTGTTCGACCGCGAATATCTACAGAAACACGGCGTCGGTTTTGTGCTAACGAAGTAACGGGTTTGGTTTGTGCTTTTACTGAACCGTCCACGTAGCCTCTCGGGAATCGCCGTTTGAAGTTTAAAGCAACACTTTCATTAGTCCATCGAACTTCTAAATTCAAAGGTTCGGGTTCCGGTCTCGCAGGCGACTGGCTGGGTTAGGGGTACCTTCCTAGCAGGGTGTTTTTTTTCTTTTGTTTTTTTTTTCCCCTTCCATTTCCCAGCCACCTGCTCGTCTTTCGCCATTTAGGCCCTCTCCATATCTGGAAGTGGAGAGTTCTGTCGAGGGTTCCAGTATGAATCAGGTTACCCCGGAAGTGGATCTGACCTCCTTTAAGACAGAAAGTGAGAGAGGCAGATGGCGAGAGGAGAGAGGAGAGAGAGAGAGAGAGAGAGAGATGAAGATGGAGAGAGATAGAGGGAGATGGGGAGAGAGAGAGAGAGAGAGAGAGAGAGAGAGAGAGAGAGAGAGAGAGAGAGGGAGATGGGGAGAGAGAGAGAGAGAGATGGT
>JACATO010000491.1:0-21184 GCA_018389105.1 Nautilus pompilius | reverse complement strand
CACTGCGGTCCGACCATTTCGGGATATCTAGCAGTGTACCCCTCCTTGACTGTTACGGTGGAGCGTTTCTGTCGACACATTCAGCCATCAGATCGAAACGATTTCGTCTTCATAAAGTCGCGAATATTTCTTCTTTCAGATTTACCTTCCGGTGCTTCTACGATCGACGTACGGAAGTGAGAACCCTCGGCCCGGGGAGAAAACGAGTTCCGGATCGAGCTGCGCTTCTCTGCGCGGCCATGTTGTTTACTCGCTCACCAGCGCGACGAGTGGGCGACTCGTGAACGAGTCCCTGGACCTGTACCACTCTGTTACCTGTAGGAAGCACCGATCTAGACGGAGCTGAACCCCCCCCCCGCCTCCACATGCCCTGAGTGGTTTCCTTCCTTCAGTTGAGTTCGTCTCGACTAATAACAGGTTACGTACTTAGAAATGTTCCATCTTCTGTTGTTTCACAGATGATTTTATAATTCAGCGCCATTTTTGTTCACACACACACACACGGTTGAACCGTAGAATTTTGTGTTGCTATATCTTATCATTCCTCAGCTTCCACACACTAAAATGGGTCCTCTGAGCCACACTATTTATCAGACTAACCTCTGTACAAATAATCAAATACCCCCGCCAACAGCCGTAGCTATCACCGACAAAATGTACCTCCTCTCTAGTCCGGAGGTCGCCGGGACTGGCACCGTATTTGCTGAGTCCTCCTCCTTACAGAAAGCCTCCGTCTACCTAATCCAACGTTCACTGTATTCCATGTAGTCACCACTATGGTCATAGCGGAAACCACCGGGAACAATCGAACGGGGACAGGAAACAGGCACGATTACAAGTTGCGGTATTTTGTCCCTGTGGATAATTTACCTGACAGCGAACAAACGTACAGAGGTGTCCAGCCGGTAATAGCACGTGAAATGTTTCCGCTGACTCCCTTTAACCGGAAACTACAACATGAGATACAAGTGGAAATATGTTCTACCGCCCTTCCTTCTCCTTATTATTATTATTATTATTATTATTATTATTATTATTATTATTATTAACGTCCCATCAAACGGTCTAACATCTCCTACTCCATCGAACCCTGGACCGTATTTTCTACACGAGGTCTAACCAAAGCTTTGAATAGACGAATAACATCTGGTGTCTGCATTTTAATGTGACACAGGACGATAAAGCATCTTTACATCATTTTCAGCAGCTGACACGAGCGAACATCGTACGTAACTCGGTATCCACGAAGGCGTTGAACATGAAAGATATTGAACGCCATATAAATTCCGTGTATATACAATTGGTTTTCTTTCTTAATGGCGGCCATTAAAGCTGGTGTAGAGATGAGATTTCGTCGAGTATATAACGCTATAGAAAGAAGCTGACTTACCTCTACAACCATGATGAAAAGAATCACGATGCTGCTGATGTGAATCCCTTGCGAGATGTGGTGCAGCTCAGCGTACTTATCCTTGAAATTTCGGGAGTCCCTAGCATACTGTAAGCTTTCGTTGATGCTGCTGGCGTAATGGCCGACCAGGTAAAAATGCTCCGTCTTGCTGTTCACGTGCAGAATAAAAATCGCCGGCTCCGTGGCGTTGTCACGATCGGTGAACGCCGATCCGTTCCGCTTCTTTCTCTTCTTCTCTCTCCGTCGTTTCCTCCGCCTCGTTCTTTTGTCGCCATTTCCTTTCCGAGACGACCGACAAGACGTTGCACTCCTCGCTGCACCGTCTTCCGTCATCGACGCCTCGGTTTCCGGTGACGTCGAGGTTTCGTATACCGCGTCTTCCGGTGACGCGGGGGTCACGTAGACCGCGTCCGGCGGTGACGTCGGGGTCACGTAGACCGGGTCGTCCGGTGACGTCGGGGTCACGTAGACCGGGTCGTCCGGTGACGTCGGGGTCACGTAGACCGCGTCTTCCGGTGACGCGGGGGCCACGTAGACCGCATCCGGCGGTGACGTCGGGGTCACGTAGATCGCGTCTTCCGGTGACGCGGGGGTCACGTGGACCGCGTCGTCCGGTGACGTCGCAGTTCCTTCGGTTGCAGTTTTGCGTTTTTTAAAATACTCCCTGCGAAAACTGTCGTTGATGTCCCGCTTCCGCCTGTTACTGGAATCGGCCGGATTCTCGCAAGTGCAGTTGTCTTGGAGATGGTGCAAAACCATGCCGTCTTTAAGCTTCAAGAAAAGCTCTTCGAACGTCCGGTCCTTGAACGATTTGAATTCATCAGGATAGGCCTTCTTCAGGAAATCCACGAAATTAACCAGCTCCGTCTCCTCGTTTTCGAACCTAACTGAAGACAGACAAAGAAAATTCCCCAAAAAGGGATAGATAAAAAGTGGAGGGGTGGTGGTGGTGGTGGTGGGGGGGGGGGAGGTATGAGAAAATAAATCAAAGCGAGAAGTCGGAATGCACCTACGTCAATAACGGGGTAGCGGATCGGTCGGTCGGTCAGGGAGTCTGCGTTAGATTCTAGTTAGTGACAGCAAAACGGATGAGAAATGTTACTGACCATAGGGATGAGGTCGGCGGCGTACGTTATCCAAATGTATTATGTTGGAAACGATGGAATGTGAGACAGGTTGCTCCACCCTCCGCTTTTTTTTTGGGGGGGGGTAAATTGTCAGGGTGTCTTCCGGGCTGGAGAGGGAGACCCGTAAGTCAAGTTGTTCGATTGCGCAGCCAGACGATCAAAAGTTTCCACCGCCTCTGCGGGCGATTCTCCATTTAATGTCACTATTTCGTAAAACATTTAAATTTCAACCCCCCCGTTTTGATCCTATTGTAAGAAAATCTAGTCAGCAAATTTACTCGCTTTGATCGCTCTGTCTGGCGTTTCCTTTCGGCCATCATATCCCATTCTCGACCATCTATTTCCGGCATTTCTCTTGTAAACTGGAGCGCAGTCCATCTCGCCCCCCTGGGGTGGGGAGACATTAACCCTAGACGAACTTTCCCCTCCGACATAGAGCCTTATTCATCGACGAGTTGGACAGAAGGACGACTGCTCGTGGAATTCTAAGTTACCCCGGAGACTACGAAACAGCAATAAAAGAGGGCTAGCCCCCCCTCAAACAAGTTAAGGCGATGGGGGGGGGCTAAACCTACTGACAGCTTAGTCGGAAGAAGGCGGACGATCACGTGATGCCGTGTCTACATTTAGGATCGATTCTTGTGCAGTCTGCATTGTTTCAGAAACGTCCGGAACAGCGTTCACAAACCACGCCGCCAGGTGGCTTTTGATAAAGATGTCAATAATCGTCGGGGGTACTCATATTATCCCTGTTTCCCCCTCTCCTCTTTAAAAAAAACAAAAAACAACAACAACAACAAACACACGAGGTATTTAAACCGCTACACTTCTCTGTCTGACCACGTGTTTAGCAGCTAACCCGTCAACCATTTTAACCGTTAGGGCTTCTAGTTGTTGTTGTTGTTTTCTTACCCACGTAGCCGGAAAAAAAAAAGAGAGAGAGAAAGAAATATTTTAGACTGAAAATTCCCATGTCCTCGGTCCGCTGGCCCGGTTACTGCCAGCACTCGGTTCCTCTTTCTTTATTACTGTATTTATACCCCTAAGTTATTTTCCAGGTAAACAGACGAGTAAAGTCCGATAACTCCTTGCGGTCCTATCCACGGGTAATTGCATATGTCTAGACATCAAAGAAATCCGTTGTTGCTGCGGTTGTTATTATTTCAGCCCTTCCCCCCCTCCCTTCTCTACTTTTGTCGTGCTCCGTCAATCAGCCTGTTCCTGAAAAAGGGGCCGACCACGCGAGGTATGTATAGTCCAAATTACCTGAGCTTTGTGTCGGGGTTTGTTTTTTTTCTTTCTTTTCTTTCTTTCCAAGTTGCTTTTAAGCGAACGACACCCGACGTCATTGTCATCGCTCCGCCGGACGGCCAGACGGCGCGCGCATCTCACACCCCTCTCCTTCCGATCTCCGGGGGTGTGTGCGCCAGACAACAACAACAACAACAACAACAACACAAAAACACGATTCCAGAACAGATTTTGCTCGCAAAAAAAAAAAAAAAACCCAATTAAATTAACATTTGGGCCGCCATGTTTTTCCCTCTACTTTCTGTTTGCAAAACAAGAAGACGACCAGGCCGCCTCGTCCATCTCTAATGCGACCGCAGGTCGTTGCTGCTGCCAGTTGTTCGGAACCGATCGCGTACGGACGTTTTGCCCGGTAACGGGAAGCTTAGTTATCTTGGGATGGGGGAGGCGAGAGAGGGAGAGGGGAGGGGGGAAAGGGCCTGAGCAAGAACGACGACAGCAAAAACAGAACTCTGTTTATCAACTCGAACGGAACGCGACAGGAGCCGTCTTCTCATGGACATTTGCAGCTGGGCGCGACCCTGAACCGCCTCGTTTCTCCACAGAGCCGCCGCCGCCCCATGGCTACCTGGACATCTCGACGGAAGGAAGTCAGGTAGGTCTCTTGATTTACCGCGGCGGAAAACAGCGGTTACGCTTCACTTACGCTGCAAGAGCAGTTTGGCGCGAGGTGCCTGAAGACTTTCCGCGCACCTTTTGTGTTGTTGTTGTTGTTGTCTTATTTGCAAACAGACCCGACGAGGTGAAACTAGGTTACGTACTTATTCGCCTTGCTACCTGGATAAAACCCCATCCTCCCCTTTTTTTAAATAGCGGAACGAGCTTTACAAATATCGCTAACTCCGAATATATGCGATGTATCCAAACCACCAAACAGATCTCCCAGGAATCGTTTACTCGTCCACCTCTCACACAGGCCTCTACTTCAAAACAGTCTGACGAAACTGCCAACTGAGCTGCATTTGCGTGACTACTTTTTTTTTCAGCATCTGGGTCCAGTAATTCGATAGAGCGCATAATATACCCCACCCCCAAGCCTCACTTGCGCACCAGGAAACAAGTGGATGGGGGGGGGGGATTCGCTGCAAGCATTAATCAAATTACAGGGTGATTTCCAAAGACGAAAAAAGAAAATGTAGATTTCGGCTGGATTTCATTCTTTTTAAAATTTGGAACAACGGACGTGCAGCTCGTTAAGAGGCCAGGTGATCTTCTTTTAATTATAAATCTACCTGCGACTGCTACTAGGAGCAAGCAATTCTTCTTTAAATATAAGTCTGGGATAACGGTACCGGAAAACAGAGATAAAGAAAGGTAGCCGTTTTTAAATATGAATTTGGTCGCCTCAGATGGAGAACAAGGGGAAGTAATTCTTCTTTATTTAAGTACAAATTTGTCTGCGACTGGCAGAGAGAAAGGGAGATGATTTGATCGCCTCTGGTGGAGAATAAGGGGAAGTAATTCTTCTTTATTTAAGTAAAAATTTGTCTGCGACTGGCAGAGGGAAAGGGAGATGATTTGATCGCCTCTGGTGGAGAATAAGGGGAAGTAATTCTTCTTTATTTAAGTAAAAATTTGTCTGCGAGTGGCAGAGAGAAAGGGAGATGATTTGATCGCCTCTGGTGGAGAATAAGGGGAAGTAATTCTTCTTTATTTAAGTAAAAATTTGTCTGCGAGTGGCAGAGAGAAAGGGAGATGATTTGATCGCCTCTGGTGGAGAATAAGGGGAAGTAATTCTTCTTTATTTAAGTAAAAATTTGTCTGCGACTGGCAGAGAGAAAGGGAGATGATTTGATCGCCTCTGGTGGAGAATAAGGGGAAGTAATTCTTCTTTATTTAAGTAAAAATTTCTCTCTGCAACTGGCAGAGAGAGAGAGAGAGAGAGAGCGGCGAGAGAGAGAGAGAGATAGAGAGAGAGAGAGAGAGAGAGCGAGATGATTCATCTTTAATTACGAATCTACTTTGCGTATGTAAAGAAAAGGTCAGGGTTATTTAAATATAATGTAGTTTCCGCTGAGAGAGAGAGAGCGAGAGAGAGAGAGAGAGATCTAAGTCTCGTTCACTTATATACGTAATTAGCTTTGATATAGAGAAGGTCAAGGTTCGCTTACATCTGATGGCTTGCAGGTCGACCATGAGTTCCGCCAACACACAGATGCACTCTACGATGACCAGGATGCAGATGAGGATGAGAACCGGACGACTGTGTAGACATTTCAACGTTTTAGACCTGCAACTAAAATTAACCAAAATCTCAAATGTGAAGAGCAAACAGAGCGAACAAAGTTAGAAGGAGTCAGTTATCCAAAGCAGTATAAAACATCAGAGTGAAGAGGTTCTCATTTTGTTGCATGCAAATCATGGGAAAATGTCGAGTAGCGAGAAAGGCACTTACTTATTTTGAAAGGTTAAGCATATGGATTCGCTAACAAAAAAAAAATTCTTTTTTCCAGGTTCATAAACATTTGGAACACTCTAAACGGTTAGAAAATACTACGTTTAGCAATTCTTAGCTTTAAATGTTCAAGAACAAGCTTAAAGAATTAGAAGCTTTGAGCGTAAAGACAAAGGAAACATCATTGGTTATCCTTAGCCATAGTCCCAAATTAGCTAAGATTCCATCGCGGTTAGATATCAGGAGATTTTTATTTTGAAGAAATCGAATCGCCTGCAAGTGAAATAGATTACTGCCGAATGCAGTTAATAGTGAGCGGGGGCATCAACCAGATTAGGAATAACACGGATGGAGCTCGCTCTTCCTTGAGAGCTTTGGATGACAGCTTAGTGCCTTCTATGCCATCGCTAAAGCAAACATAACGAAGGACGTTGGTGTAGTCAACGAGAAGCAAATCGAAAAGTAAACGCCTGTCAGTACGAACTCTCTCTCTCCCGTGTCGTTGATTGCAGATCGATGGGCCGCACGATTATCCGCTATGATAACCGTCGAATAAACCTTGACAAACCCTGGGCAACTCGCGAACCTAAGTCGCACGCAAACATAGGTCTTACCGCTGAGACTAGCAAGAACCCGGCACGGCAGCTTTATCCCGAATCTACACACAGATTGGTCGAAGCTGCAGGAAGCGTTTACGACCAAGGAAGCTGTGAAGAACGAGAATATGGCCACCATTAGAAAAGACCGTGGATTGATACAAAGAAACGTTGAGCGTTTGACAGGCTTCATTGGCAGTGAAACGAAGCAGGAAAATCTATTTTAATAAGCATGGGGACTGCAATTAATGGAATTTTGATTTGGCATCGTTCATACATCGCGTTCTTGCTGCCAACGGACCAATGAGTCGCTGTGGCGTGATCGGTACTTCCGTTATCTCCGCACTCCTTCCATTGTACCTACAAAGCTTTGTGATCGGCAGGAGAACATGAGACGGACGTTCGACCACTCCAGCGGACATTAAAATCTCCGGAACGCGGCTCGGGTTGCAACGTGCGATTACTACAATACCAATCTCTAGTGAACCCTATTTCAGCTCTTTGCCGTGAGTTTGGGTAGTGATATAAGCCGGTTTCTATTAATCTGTGTCTTCTCTTCACCTCATAAATTTAAGCTGTTTCATTCGGAGTTCATTAAGTCAAAGCCGCGTTATAAATAATAAAACATCGCCAGTATCTCAGATCGAACCATAAATTATTGTAATATTTTTACGTATCAGGCTTAACTCACTTCATAACAGAAATCACTGTTTTGTAATCACCCATCCAACCCTGTCGTTAATTTTGAAGAAATTTCATTAAATTCAAACTTTGCATACTTTTCAAACATATAGGAATCGCCATAGCTTCCCTGATACACACACACACACACATAAAGAGCTTCTCATACGTCATAGTTGTGCAAGACTGTCGTACGGCGTTTTCGTGATTGTAACGTAAATACTTCCTCTCCTCTTTCTCCCTAGATTTTAGGCCGAGTGTTGCTTGGATTGTATTCATACCTGTGAAAATGTGAGCATGAAGGTAAGATAAGGTCACCGGATAATAACTTGTTTTATGAAATATGAAATAGGAAATCTTGTTTTCGTTCTGCACCAGCCACCTATTGGCAATGTTTACGATATTAAACTATCTCAGGTTGGCTTAATAAATGATAGAAAGCAGAGTTATATCTCTCTCTTCCTCTGTAAAACGAATATCTAAATATACCATTAAAAATCTATCACAATAAAAAAAACAGTACTTCCTTTGGTTGGAGAGATGGACTTCTGCATTAGTTACGTTTTGTTTTATACAATTAAAATCTAGCTGTGTGTGAGGAGTGGGATTTTTTTTTAAAAAGCCATTGATCTGATCAAAAACAGTGATGACTAACTTATTGATCTGTATTTTAAAACTGTGACTCATCCCGTTTTTCTATTTCATTGCTGTGCGAAGAAGACCTAAACAACACTATAATATACTCATTTGCGCTTTTACTGTAATTGAGAAATTAGAAAACAAACAGAAACAACATTGATACATGCTAAAGATGTACAGTGAGTTTCGCTATTGGGCTCCAAGAACGTTCACTTGCAAAATAACTTTCTTCGAACGGGCATAAAGAGAGATCGAATTTCGCATGCACGCATCAGGCTACTATCACGGCAGAGCGAGTACGTAATTAGGAACTTGCATCACCTGGCTGACAACACACGTAGTTAATGACTGCAATTAAGTCGCCAGCAATCGGTCCCTCGTTTAGGTGTTTAGCAAACAGTCGTAGGACTCCCGGCTTCCTTTGCATCTGGTTCCGGTTTCGATCGTGAACGGACCTTTTAATTAACCAATGAAGTTTATTGTAACCAAATACATCCCTGGAATCAGAAATTCCGTATTTCAGTTTTCCCTTTTTCCTTTTTTAATAACTCTTTACCGCCGAAATGGCGACTTCCGTTTGCTTGCAGTTAAATAAAAGAGAATCGGAGTTTAATTTTGGCCTAAAGCCCGATTTTTTTTTTATGTTTATATACCCTGCCCGCTCTTAAATTTGTAAACTGGTCCAGACATTGTGCCAGTAGGTCGATTGCCAAGAGTGAATATAGAACATGAATCACGGGTTTGGTCCGCTTATGCGTTCTGGAGCAGAGCCAGACCCGGACGAATATCGATCGGCTCACCTCAATCGCAAGAGGGATGCTTCTTGTGCAGAATTCTTATTAGAAAGGTCTTCTGCGCAGGGGAGATAAGTAATGGAGGCTTCCGACGAGTTAACAGAAGGCCACAGGAATAAGGAGGATGTCAGTGAACCACGAATGATTTCGTCTGGACAAAAAATTATTGAAAAAATATTATAAACAAGAACGTTTTACCAACAACAACAACAACAACGCAATGAATAACTAATCAAAACCAAGACGCGCGGGAAATAGGTGGCGTTCAGGTGCGTCCGACGCGCCGCCTACCGGGGCCTAACTTTCGTGTGAAAAACTAAAAATGTCGCTATTGAAAAACAAAAAAAAAAACAAAAAAAAAATATATTATTTAAAGATGTTATTCGTTTTATTTATTTTTCAAAACCCCTGCATCTCTTAATACGGGTTCTTATCTGCCTGTCAAAACTTTCCTGGGTCGGATGATGCTGACCGGAAATGCCACTTTTAAAAGGTTTTCTCACCACCAAGCACTGTAGAGTCGGGTAGTTCGTAGTGGAAACCGGCAGACATTTTGTCAACGAAATCCGAAGCAATTTCGGGGTTTTGTCCCATTTAGTAGGCGGCGCGGTAGTTCACTGGTTAGTTTGATAAAGTTAACGGCTGGAGTTCGCTCCCTAAGAGAAACGGATGGCCCCGTTGGCAGATTTTCTCGCCTCGCTTTTTTTTTTTATAACAAAAAAAAAAATCTCAACCCTTCGCGTCGTTTTCCTCTCACATCTAAAAGCAAACGGTTGCTTTAAGGAGTTCGGTAGCAAGATGGCGTCCCTATCGAGATGCTTAAATTAGGATTACCTTTCTTCGGAGTTCCGACAGACGTGGATCTGGACATTTTGCTACAAGAAACTGCAGCCCCCTCTTTTGCGGAGAGGGGACTGAAGAGAGATGAAAGTGTCATGAGGGCTGTGACATCATTCCGTGAAAAGAATGAGAGTCCGATTTACTAATTATATGACATGAGTAGATGACCGAAAGTGGTAATCATTGTCGTTCATTGTTTTCGTAAATAATTCTTTCACTATTTAATCCTGTCTTGTTCAATGCGGGTTTACATCTGTCTAATCCTGTGTCTTGCTCGATATGAATTTAGGTTTGTCTAATCGTCATGCTCTATATAGGCTTAAGTCTGTCTAATTATGTATCTTGTTCTTTGTAGGTTTAAGTTTGTCTAACCCGTGCCTTGCTCGATATGGAGTTATGTCTCTTGTTTATATGTAGGTTTAGGTCTATCTAATAGGATTAGGTCTGTCTATTGACGATAAGCTAAAGGCTCTTCATTCCTGTCTTGCTAAATGTGTCTCTATGGTTCTCCAGTCCTGAATTTTGGTTTATGTAGGTTTAGTGAGGTCTGCTCACAGTTGTTTCTTGTTTGGTGTAAACTTAGTCCTTTCCTCCTCTATCTTACTCTACTTACATTTGGGATTTTCCATCACAGTGCCCTGTTTGATACAAAATTTAGTTCCTTTCTATAAAATGTTTTATTACACGCAAGTTTAGGGTTCCTAATTCCTGTCCAAGCAGATGTAGCCTTAAGTCTACTAGTCAGGCTTTGTTTGATGTAGGTTTATATGAGTCGAACCGAGATGTAGGTTTGCGGGTCTTTTCTTTGGTCATGTGATTTGTTGTAGGTCTGGCGAAGCCACCTTTACCCCTGACCGACGAGTGATGAAGCGCCTGACGGGATTTCAGGTCGATAAAAGGTATTGGGAAGAAACACAGCAACCTTCCGTCTTGCGGAGAGGTTAACCCTTTAACGCCTTCCCTGCATGGCTGACGAAGTTGACGGGAAGGAGTCGAACCGTTGGAGCGAGTAATTACTGGTTTACCACATTAAAGGAACCCCCCCTGAAGAACATACAACCCTATCGCCGCCGAGATGATAACGGGGAAAGAGAAATCAATAAAGTTTCGCAGAAAGGAATGGATAGAAAAAAATTCTTTTTCCAATTTCCTTCTTTTCTTTTTGTAGAAATTTCTCTTTTCTGTTCGGTTTTGATTCTATTCAGCGAATGTCTGGATTTTGGCTCGACGCCAAAACCCCCCACGTCTCTACCCCGTCCCCTCCCAGAGACCGTTCACCGTCGGCTTTACCAAAAATAGGTTCGTTAAGTGAGGGCCCTGGCATCGGACTACATCCGTGAAAAAATTTGGGGGGGGGAGCAGAGGGATGGGGATCTCGTTTAGCTGAAAGTAAAGGGACAAAAAAAGAAGAGAAGTACGATCTTCGCCGGGCGCCTTCCAAAATCACCGCATCCTATTTGGGAAAAAAACACAACAACAGAAAAACGTATCGATCTTCCCGCCACGATAATCTGAGCGTGTGTCGGCTGCTCGCTAGAAAAGGTCGTTTTTATACGAAGCTTATTGACTCAAGGAAGCAGGCGGGAAAGTCGGTTAGCGTCAGGGCCGACCGGTTGTTCTGGTTCTGGAAACAGGAATTCCTGGGCGGGTAGTTGTCCAAACAATCGAAAACACACAAACGAGGAATAAAACCGAGACGTTGCTTCATATATATATTTCGCACCCCCCCGCCCCGAGTCAGGTAAGGTTGTTGTTCTCGGTTGTTTCCGAGCCGTCTTCACCTCATCTCGAACGACGGGAATCGGGAGAAACGAGATCGCTTCGGAATTACGCGAGGTTTTAATACCAGCGGCGCATTTGCTGCGGACTGGGACGTCAGGCGCCAGAGACGACGGCAAAAACGTTCGCCCCCAAAACTGAAAGTCTGAGACATCCTCTACGTCTGGTCGGAACGCGAAGCAATGGGTCTCTTTGCTGTGCAACGAGTCTTGGTTCGCCCGATGTCATCTTGTTGCAAAAAAAAAGCTTTTCTGGTTATGACGAACTCTCCTCTGGCAGGCTAACAAAAAAGCAACCTGGTTAATTCCATATCTCCGATGCTGACGATCATCAATCGGAGTCATCGTTATTAGAACTCTGAAAGTAAAACCAGTTTTCCTGTACACCGCATAAGAAGGTCGTTACTAACGCTTTGTAGGGTTTTATATTATGTTAATTTTTGGGTTCGATTTATGCATTCTCGTGAAGATGTATGTAGATAAGCTATATACCGTTTTGTAGCGTGTGCTTTGGCATACATTATGCACAACCTACCTATTTAAAGACCATAAAATGGATATTTGTTTTAGGGTTCTGAGTGAAGCAGGGATAGAAAAGTTTTTAGTGCCATTTTGCTTCACGAGTTCAAGCCGGGCCACAAAGAGAGCGAGGCGACTCGTGACATTAAGCAGGCATGGGGCGAGGACAGAGCGGATGAGCGCACAGTACGACGATGGTTTGCTAAGTTTCGATCAAGAGATGAGAGCCTCGAAGATAAGGAACATAGCAGACATCCTTCCAGCTGTGATGACGGCCGTCTGAAGGCCTCAGTTGACGCCGATCCAAGAAAATCAGTGCGAGAAACTGCTGGAGAGCTCGACGTAAGAACTGCAACTGTTTCCCGGCATCTTGACGCAATCGGCCGGGTGGAAAAGGGCTTGACGAGTGGGTGCCTCACGATTTGAAGGAACAGCAACAAAGTCGTCGATTGGAGATCTGCTCTTCTCTTGTCATAAGAAACAAAAGCCATCGCAGCTGGAAGGCACTGTCGTGAATTAAACGTTGTTCATCACAAACTCTCCCATCAACAGCCAGCCAGCAATGGTGAATCGAAGAGGCCCAATCCGGCTCAGCGACAATGCCCGTCCTGATGACTTCAGAAACTGAACGGGTTGGGGCACGAAGTTCTCCCTCACCCAGCCTATCACCAGACCTTTGTCCCACAGACCACCACCTCTCCAAACACCTCGACATCTCCCTCCGTACGAAATCCTTCTCCAAAACCAAGCAGCCATTGAAACTGCCTTCCAACTCCAGAAATGCAGACTTTTTTTCCAAAATGGTATAAACGCGATCGTAACTCGTTGGCAGAAGTGTATCGATGGTAACGGACGGAACTTACTTCGATTAATAGGCCTCACCTTCAGCAGCGATATGAAGTCTCACCGTTACGGTACAAAAAAACAAAACCGACAAAACTTTCGTAACAAAGCTAATATTGTTATTGACGCCGCGCACTTATCCTGAACACCAACTGGACGGGGAAGAGGGTGGCGCTGACACTGGAAATCAAGGCCGGCAGGCAGGTGCCCGGTGCACTCCGACTTCGGCTGACAACGAAAATCCTTACCAGATCTCTTAATTTTTAGATGTGGGAGGAAACTCACGTAGCCAAGGGTGGTGGTGGTATTATTATTATTATTATTATTATTATTATTATTATTATTATTATTATTATTATTATTATTATTATTATTATTCAATGTCTCAATATGTAATTAAGAAAAAAAACCTTTCTGGACAAAGTAAATAGAAATAAAAATATGTTATCAATTTATGAGAAACAAATAACTAATCATTTAATCTCGACCCAACACAGACGTTAAATTCTATGCGGTTTTTAATTAAAATCGTTTTCCTAAAAATTTGATTTTTCCTCTTGGGAATTTATAATCAGATCATAGGGCGTTTATTCTCTGATCGTATCAGCCTTTAAATATCCGCTCTGTAAAGAGGAAATCGATTATTTTGTACGCTTTTTTTCACTCTCTCTCCGTCCTTTTTAAGTATGCAAACCCAAAAATTAAGACGAGCACCCGAGGGGGTGGGGAGAGAGGGAGGGGGGCGTTCACCAAATCGTGTCGGTATAACTGGGTAATGGAATTGTCGAGTGAACTGGAGATAAAGAATCGATATTCATCTCCCGCCCGTAAGATCCCGAGACAGGTATTGGCTGACATGTGGCTGAAGAATGATCTTTGTATATATTCTGCTGGATGTTAGTCTTACTGAAATGCTTCCCCACCATCTTCGTACCGCAGGGTGGTTGTTCATTCCACCGCCCCTCCCCAGATCAGCCATAGCAGAGTTCTCCACGTGTCAGGGTTCATCAGAGTAACGACCAACAACTGCAGTTTCCGTTATACGCTGGCCCTCTGTGGACGCCCGTGTTAAAACAGGGGGCGATAAATCGAGTAGACATATCTCGTGGTTGCTTCTCACGATAGCCTGAAGGCGTCGACGATCCGACTCGCCCATTTGGCGTCTTCGGTGTGACCGGCGATGTGCTGCTGCTGTTGTGTTGTACGCTGGGTCTGGTCTCGAGAACCTCTCTGCACCGAGACATCCCCGGTTCGTTGGCCCAGGCGCTTCCGACTTCGATAGGGAAACCTCTGCTAGAACACTCCACTTTTAGCAATGTGAAGAAAAGCGAAAAGAGACCACGCCGAACCGAATCGAACCCAGAAAGGGAATCGGACGCGCCTTGTAGACAACCAGAAAACTTTGTCGCAATCCACACTTTAGAAAACCCCCCAACCATTTCGTGAACTACAAAGAATCTGCGCTAGAACTTCTGATATTTACACGCTTTTCCTAGAGAAAGTCTGTCGACGGGATTTCATCTGGCTCCATAACTAACCACGTGGTTTTTACCTTATTTTGAAGAGAACTCTAACGAGGAAAACGGCATAGCTCTCCTGTCAAGAAGACGAAAAACAATCTCGCGCGCGTCACAGTTGTGCGAACTGAATTCTGACGTCATTACTTTCCCGCTTACACAAACACACAACACACACACACACACACACAAACAACACTCTCAAACGCAAGATGGCTGACTCTTTAACCATCGACGCAAAATTATTCTTTTAGCTGTTTTTCTGTTTGTTTCTTTTTAGTTCTGCCTCACAGTAACAGGCAGGTTTATTGAAATTAATGTTAGTATTATCCACTTAAAGATGCTTGCACTGCTAAGAGGTCTGTCTCCAGGGTCTGGCTAGTCCACGCTAGAACAAAAGGTCGTAAATCAACCACTGCTGACCTACTACAATCAGCGGTGAGTCATCCCCGGACCCGAGAGTTGTGCAGGGTTTGAGGAGATTCACGTGAACCTCTAATGGTAAACTCGAGCCTTTTTTGTGTTGGGGGGGATCCTTTTTCTTTCTTTTGTCATCTTTCTACTTTTTTTTTTAATTATTACACTTGCTAGCTGCCGACGTAGGAGCCGGGTCACATGACATGATACGTAACAACATGGATTTGCATTCGCGGTAAACTACCGGAGTTTTCTTTTACACCTCTCTGATTTTCCTTACTATTCAGTTCGTGTCTGATCGCCCGCAATAGAAGCAAGATTCGAAATCAAAACGTGCCGTGGAGTCCCCTATATAGGGGGGAAAGATGCTGAATATTTCAGTTATACAGTTAGCTATTTCGGATTTTAGGTTTCGAAAGGCCGTTGAATGGAAGTTTTTTGGGAAACCGAAAACGATCCTACGATAATCAGGGAAATGTTCCCAGAATGGAATGCTGTGAGTGCCGTTTCTCTCTCTCTCTCTCTCTCTGTACCGACGCCACCAACGTCATCTCTCTCTGTACTGACGTCATATCTCCCGCTGTATTGACGTCATCTCTCTCTGTACTGACGTCATATCTCCCGCTGTATTGACGTCATCTCTCTCTGTACTGACGTCGTATCTTCTCTGTACTGACGTCATGTCTCTCGCTGTATTGACGTCATCTCTCTCTGTACTGACGTCATGTCTCTCGCTCTGTACTGACGTCTTATCTCCTGCTGTATTGACGTCATCTGTCTCTGTACTGACGTCATGTCTCCCGCCGTATTGACGTCATCTCTCTCTGTACTGACGTCATATCTCCCGCTGTACTTGCGCCATCTCTCTTTCTCTCTCTCTCCTTCCTAATTAATCGCGGGCGTAACTTTTTTTTGTTGCTGATTTTGCGGTAAACTTCAATGAACTACAGCTTCGCTAGCCCGCGTGGGACCCCACTCTGACTTTGAACCAGGTGTCACGTGACACGCGCCTGCGGACTACCGTTATGGCCACCACTCTCAGAAAAGGTTTGAACTGCAGCTCCTCACTGACAACCCATCACGGGCAAAACGCGACCAGGAAACGGTTATTTCAAGCGCTTTACCGACCCCTGACGCCCATCTTCAATGATTCCAAAATAATAAAAAGAAATTCTGAATTATCCTCGCTCTTTAATAAATGTTTTAAAGTGGATCTGAAAGAAGTCGCCAGGGGGCGGCCGCCATTCCAGCGGTTAACGCAAATTTGTTTGATTGTATAGTTTTTTGTTTTTTTTAAAAAAAAGAAATATTCCCGTTTTCCTCAGCATCGTCACCAGCAAAATAAATCCAATAAAAACGCTGTTGAATGAAACTTATTTTAAAAGCTCAATTAAAAAAAAGAAAGAAGCTGGCATTTAAATCGTTTTGTTTCACCTCCGACTGACAAAAAAAAGGGCGCTCTCAGCTGTAAAGCCATCAATAATCGTCCAGGCGGTTATTGAGGGGCTGAAGGCGGAAGACGAAACCGACGGATGGAGAACGATGTCGGTGAAGTGCCGTTGTCAGTTCACGTTGTTTATGAAGTCAGTTTTTATTTGAAAATGCTCAAATCAGTCTCTCCCTCCCATAAAAAAAAGAGAGAAGAAAAAGTGACGGGTGCAATTAAAAGGCTGGTAATGTGAAAGGAAAAAGACCGAATAAACTACGATTTATGGGTACGTCTTAACCGTTTCTCTGTTAAGAAAACCAGGGGAGGTAACTCGAATCGCCGAAGTGTGAGGCTTGTAAGAAAACAGTTTGAGAGAGAGAGAGAGAGATGGCGCAAGTACAGCGGGAGATATGACGTCAGTACAGAGCGAGAGACATGACGTCAGTACAGAGAGAGATGACGTCAATACAGCGGGAGATAAGACATCAATACAGAGCGAGAGACATGACGTCAGTACAGCAGGAGATATGACGTCAGTACAGAGCGAGAGACATGACGTCAGTACAGAGAGAGATGACGTCAATACAGCGGAGATAAGACATCAATACGAGCGAGCGAGAGACATGACGTCAGTACAGCAGGAGATATGACGTCAGTACAGAGCGAGAGACATGACGTCAGTACAGAGAGAGATGACGTCAATACAGCGGGAGATAAGACATCAATACAGAGCGAGAGACATGACGTCAGTACAGCAGGAGATATGACGTCAGTACAGAGAGATGACGTCAGTACTGAGAGAGATGGAGAGAGGGGTTATGCTAACAACAACAACAACAAAAAACAGAGCGTCAACCGTGGTTACAAATATATTTACCAGTCTCCATTTGTCTTTTCAAAAAGGAAAACTCTGCGGAGAATGTTTTCTGCCATATTCTCCTTGGTTCTAAGCGATCATTACTGCATTAAACAAGTTATAAATAGCGACTTCTTACTCCGTTTTTGTGCTTAGGTTTCTAAACTCTTCCATTAAACGTCCGCGGAAAATATTTCTAGACTTATAATTGGCCACTGTTGCGTTCAAGGAAACTCCGGGTGGTTGATTCTAGGTCTCAAGAGCGTGAACAGGAGTGAACGAGTTGGTTTTTTCGTGGCGAATAGATGAGCTTCAATGGAGCAGATAAAAATGGGCAGGGATCGGTGGAATTACCTTAACGTTGGTTTCAAACGAAAACGGTCGATTCTCGAAATAAGATCACCAATTAAGTTATCTACCGCTACCCTTCTTCCTCACCGGAGATACACAGTTTCTATTCTAAAAAGCAGGCATATTAAGTGTCGTTACAGGTTTTTTTGTTTTTTTTTTTAAAAATTATTAATAAAGGTTGTGAACGGGTTAAAAAAAACTCTCTAGGGATGAAGATTCAACACGTGATTAACTACTTTGGAACCATGGAACTCAAAACCATTAAAGAAACTGCGCATACCTGCTATTTATGATTTGGTTCAATATTACTAATAACAAAATGACAAATACGCAAATAAATAACAAATCACAGTAAATACTCTCATGCCGACTTGTTTAGCGACAGGTGTTTCTTTTGTTCTTCTTCACGTCGGAACCCATACATCTTGCACACACATTCTATGTAGTCTTCTTGATAGGAGAGCCACGGTGTCATCCACACGTGTTCAGAAAGTACCAAAAGCTAAAAAAAATTGTTTAAATCAAAGATTTAAATATTACGAAACATGAATTTACTACAGAACCTGTATTTTCAGTTATCTCTTTCTTTTGGTCTGAGGATTGTCTACCTTGTTTAAAAACCATTGATTTTGCCTATATACATATATTGATCGTGCTATTTAGAATGTTAGTCTGGACTTATTATGCCCACCTCCCTGGATTCCCATTGGCTCTAAGCTTACCACAGTACATCAGTGTTGCATCCCTGAAGCAGTCCGCCTATACCGGCAGATTATAAGTGCACTGTGTACATAGTAATGAAACAATTGGTTTACAAACAGGATCCCAATTTGCCAGTCGCGCCAGCTGTTTGCCGAGGACGTAAGTGGACAGAGCAGGGGCCCCGGTGAACGTGGTAATAGCTAATTGATCTAAAGAAGTCAGTCGCCCCGATCGATAAGAACGAGACCAGCCAAACTGCAAGGGGAAATAAGCTGTTTGATAGATTTCGGCAAGCGTGTTCCGACCGGAGCGAAAAGGAATTGGCTGTTGATTTGAAAATTATGTACGAAAGAAAACGTCGAGATCAAAGAGGATAAGAGAGGAGAAGCGTATTGTTGAGAGACGGGACAGCAAGAATTAATCGGGTGACGGACGGAAAGAAACCTCACGAAATCCGGGGGGGGCGGCAGATGTTTTTTTTTTTTTTTTTTTTTCAAAACTGCAAACAGCCAGCTTCATTAAACACTTAACAGCCCTAATGAGAATTTGGTTCTGCCATAAGATGCGGCGCTCGGTTCTTAAAGTACAATGGCTCCGATGATTGGCGCAATCGTCTGTCGCAGATTATCGTGTATACCCGGAAATTAGACATTAAGCTGCCGTGCCGAAGTCACGCGCCGGACCGGAAGTCTCGCTTAATCTCGGGAAAAACGGCGTCTAAATCCCCCTTGTGGTGATTTAACTTCTATTTCGCCAGTTCGGAAATTGGCGTCCGGCGACGCGTCACGGCTCAAGCTCGGACCAAAGCTCAACCATTCGTCTCCGTGGAATAGCGCCGTGGTAGCCGCCATCTTTGCCGTAAGGATCCGCAACCGGTGGCATTTCCGGATGGTGTCGTCAGATATACGCCACGTTATAAGAGGAGATTCCGACTAAAGATGACATCTACATTCAAAACCGATGATGCGCAAGTTTTTTCCCTTGTACATCTCGTGCAATCACGTGATTTGAATCTGTCGGCGCGAAGCGGCGATGGAGCAGCTACATCGTCTCGGCCAATCGACGATTGGACTCAACAAGTCCGGCCCCCTCCCTTTTTTCCTTCTTGCAGTCGTGCGGATCGGCCGAGATGTCGTCGTCGGAAATCCGTTTAGTGGAAACTGCAAACTACAGGGTCCAGGGTGATCACGTGAGTCCCACGAGGAAACACTTATTAGTAAAAGAACCCAAAGTAGTTGCGCATTACAAAACCCTATTTATACAAACTGCTTCCATTCTAAGGAGACCGTTAATTAGTTTTCGGCCAAATAACGATAGAGCATCATGATTTTGGCGTTTGAATTACGTCATGATTAAGGTGGCATACAAATATGGGAAACCATTGTCAAACATGATGAATCTGATCGTCTGTACTTTCAAGTTAATTTTCAATGCATTAAAACGTTTAAGGAGCTAATTAAAAAACGTGATTTTGAAGTGGAGTTTTTCACAGTAAAATGCTTCAACTTTGTTCATTCTTTAAATTATCTGCCAAGTAAAATAATTTCGAATTGCAATAAGAAGAGTTAAAGTTATCTCCAACATAAAGACAATCGGAGAAATTAGGAAATCATTGAATAGATCCACCTGTGAAGGAATTCATCCATCTTGAGAGAATGGGGAACAACCGGTTTCAGAGACTTTGGTTTTGCGCCCCAAAATAAAAGGTTCCGAAAATTATTTGTTATTTGAGGCGAGAGCCTGGATTTGAGCAGTGGCGGCACCTTCTCTCTCTCTCTCTCCATCTCTCTCTCTCTCCCTCCTCTCTCTCTCTCTCTCTCTCTCTCTCTCTCTCCCTCTCTCTCTCTCTCTCCACCTCTCTCTACTGACGTCCATCTCTCTCTCTCCATCTCTCTCTACTGACGTCATCTCTCTCTCCATCTCTCTCTACTGACGTCATCCTCTCTCCATCTCTCTCTACTGACGTCATCACTCTATCCTCTCCATATCTCTCTTTCCATCTCTCTCTCTACTGACGTCATCTCTCTTTCTCCATTTTCTCTCTCTCTCTCTATCTCTTCTCCTCTCCATATCCCTCTCTCTCTTTCTCTCTTCTCTCTCTCTTTCTGCATATCTCAAACTGCAAAGACGTGCTCTATCAGTGTTGAGCGGACGTTCTCTTGTTTAATTTCGAGTGGTTTCAAGCGCGAGTTTATGGAAAATATCTGTTATTCGCACCAAAAAAATAAAAAAGAAAGCAAAACAAACATAAAAGAAATATAGTTAAAATCAATCGTTAATCGAACACAAATCCGGGGCCGGGGGCGGGCAGTAAGCCCCAAAATTACAATTCTTTCTTGGAAGAGTAAAAAACCTATCGCGAGATAACGTAGAAGTACATAGATGACGGTATTTTATACCTACTAAAATACGTGAAGCAGACATCCGTAGAGTCCTCGATAACCATCGATCTCGGTGCCTTCTGTTTTCGGCGGGGCGCGGACTCTTAGAAACAACCGTAGCAGCAGCAGCATTTTCCTGCCTCCCGGATTAAACATTCGCGGACGTTGTCTTTGTTGCATGATTTACATTCGACAGCTTTCTTTCTTGATTTTGCGCAAATTCCGATATGTCTGATTATGTAAGAGAAAAACGGTTTTGCCAATCGACAGCTGACTCTGAGTCAGCATTCAGCCCCCCAACCGCCAATTGGCTGGGACTTGGCTGAATTAGTTGTTCCTCTTCGTACTCAAAACAAACTCCTCACCGTTTTAAGCCTCGCGACAAAATTAATCGACATTTTAGATAAAACTTTCTTTCTTTTTACATCATAAACAAAATAAACTCTTCGGGGGAAAAAATGGTTAATTAAATCCTCATCAATATCTCGATTGAGACGGTTAATAGGAGGACTTTCTCGTCCGCCATCTTGTAATGGGCGAATACGTAATCGGTGAACAGCAAGAGGACGTCGGCTTAGCGATGGGCTGGCCAGTGAC
>JACATO010000490.1:17500-68888 GCA_018389105.1 Nautilus pompilius | reverse complement strand
ACCGCGCCTCAGAAGATTCAGATATTATCTCGATAACAGCTCGTAAAGTTCTGAAGGCGAAGTGGTATTAACGAGGCAGTTAACATTCGCGTCATCCCCACCCCCAACAGCTGGAGAATGCGCTGAAAGCATCGGCGGATACAAACCGGAAAGATGGTGGCCAACAGAGAAGTTCAAGGACGCGTCTCGCCATCACTGAAAATCTTCAAGCACACACCTTTGTGATACAGCTTCATTGTTTGGTCTCTTTCTTACGCGATTAAACGGAAGGTAAACATTAAAGTATTCGAGTATATGCGGTATATATATAATAACACGGTTTACTGTACCTGAACATGTCCGGATGTAAGTTTAAACTTTTTGATGTTTAAGAATTCTAAAAATGCTGATGGGAAACGAGAAAATAGAAGAGACAAACAGCTTCAGCGGTCTATACTATTACCGCTGCACTCACTCGTCACATCTTTGCTTTATCGTTTCATTTAATTATTTAAAAAAAAAAAAAAAACTAAATAAAGGAAAAACTGTTCTGATTTTTATGTAAGATATTTATTTTTTTTAAAAAAAATAAAATTGTTTTCATTTTGGATTTTCTCTTTTTTCTTCTTCTTCGGAATTTATTTAATATTTCCCGCGAGTTGATTCAAGTGTCGTCTGCCTCGTTGGAAATTTCCACGACTCGACGAGACAGATTTTGACTGAGCAGATTTCATTTGAATTATTGTGATTTTACATACAGTGAATTTCAAAAAAATACAGGTAAATAAATCGCGAATTAAAGTAGAATTAATGAAGAGAGAATCTAAATAAAAACTTAATTTAAATATGTATTTTATGATTCATCTATGATTAGGTATATAGAAAATAACATTAATATTTATTTCTCGAAGCTTGCTCTTAATTAGTATAAGATAACAAGATTAATAATCATAATAATGATAATAATAATCCTTTAATTAATCACTAAGATTTTGTACTGAAGCTCGGACTTCTACTGCGTGGATTATCTTCTCTTGATATTGTAACGTAAGAACAATCTGCTGTTATCGTGACGTAGGAAAGCATTGTGAGATAGAGAATACCAAGGGATTGCTGCAACAGTCGTGGTATTCCAGTAGCAAAGTAAGAAAGCTGTAATCATGGTTGTGAAGAATGTGTTCTCCACTTTTGCTACCGTCGGGACGTGCACTAGGAATGACGTCCTAGCCTGGGTGAAAGCAGTTTTGAAATGCGAAATTAAGAATGTCCAAGAGCTGTGCTCCGGGGTGGAGTATTGCCTAATGATGAACATGCTGTTCCCCGCCTGCATCCCTTTGCAGAAGGTAAAGATGAACGCCTCGCTGGAACGAGAATACCTCCATAACTGGAAGATCCTGCAGGCCACGTTTGAGAAGCTCAAGATCAAAAACAACATTCCAACGGAAAAGCTGGTGCTGGGGAAGTTCCACGACAACTTTGACTTCGCCCAGTGGTTCAAGAAATTTTTCGAGGCCAACTACAACGCCTGCAGGTACCAGCCGGCGGTGGAAATTCGGAGGGCCGCAACACCGCCAACCAAGACCAATTCCAGCCCAACCCGGTTGGAATACAAGGATCTGTCGAAAACTGTTTCCCTAATGGAGCCCCCTTCCACGTCTTCCCAGGCCGGGAAGGTCTCGAGAGCTAAGTCTCAGACGGCGTCAAGCTCCAGGGCTTCTTCCTCCTCCTGGCCGCCGAAGAACACCCAGCTATCCCCACGAACCGTGTCGCATCCGGTCAAGTCTCCCAGAAAGACCGCCGCGCCCTCTCCAGTCTTCACGCCAATAACTGTGCCGACCGAGGAATGCGCATGTCAGACGAGCAGCACCGACGTCCAGCTGAAGCCAGACCGCAGCGGGGACGAGTGTAGGAAAATCGAAGATCTGTCCCACCAGAACAAAGACCTCCGCCAAATCAACCACGTCCTGACCAAGGAAAGGGAGTTCTACTTCGGAAAATTAAGGAAGATCGAAGTGGTCTGTCAAGAAAACGAGGAGATGCCGGTGATAAAAAACATTTTGGCCGTCTTATACGCTGTGGAGGAAGGATTCGCTCCTTGTGATGAGTAGTAAGGCTGTATCCATCCGCCTCCGTCTTTCTGGTTTCTACTTTTGCCACTTATTTTCCGGAAGGGGACAGTTTGCATCCTCAAAAGAATAATAATAAAATAATAATAATAATAATAATAATAATAATAATAATAATAATAATATAATAATAATATAAATAATAATAATAATAACAAATTGGTTGTTTTCTGGCTACAATGCATGTAATTGACAATACACAAACATTTAAGCGTGTTTCGATTTTCTGATTTCTTATAGACGCTGGATAATAATATTGTTTGAAAATTTACAATAAACTATTTTATTTTACAAAAAAATTGCCTTTTTCTTAAACAGGATTAGTTTAGGGATTATTCTCGGATATAGTTGCGACCCAGCAATTCTTCCGTGTCGCCGAGATGCCAGCAGATGTAAAAATAATAATAATAATAGACAGTTATGACTGGTTCCGAACTCGTCCTACGGTCCGGAAGTCAGCCTTTCCTTCCAGTCACCACGGAGGGGAGGCCGATGCAGGCAGAAGAGCCCACTGGAACGGTTTGGGTGATGATGAAGAAGAAGAAGAGGAAGAGCGGGAGGAAAGCACGTCAGATCAAACCCTGGCCCTCGACCGGGAATCGAACCCGGGCACGCCTCGACAGGCTTGGGACACTGATCGTTAACCTACCACGTGGCTTCTAAAACAGAACTGATCAATAGCTCAGTCTTTAAGAATATTTTAAAATAAGAGATATATTTTTTAAGTATTCATCTTTCAATCAAGCAATCGAAACGATCTGAAAGAAGCACAGAAACATTTTGTTGTTTTATTTTCAACCAAATATAAGTTCTGAGAAGTAATCAGCTGTTAGTCGGTGTCCCCGTCGTCTTAGACAGTGAGGGGTGGGGACGCGGACGCTGTAATACTGTTAAATCTGTCAGGTTGCAAAGAATTATGTCGCAAACATGCAAAAGAACTTTAAACCAAAAGAATAAATAAATGAATATTACTCAATGCGTTTCGTTGCATGGATATGCTGCTATATGTATCCCGGCAATTTTGCAATTACTTTTTTTACCTTCTTTCCGCGTTGAGCTGATTTTTTCAAGTATTTGACGAGGTGAGAAAACAAGCGTCTTCGGCAGCTCTCTATACATCGTCACCTCATAAGGTAAGAAGCCATATGTAATTTTGAATATCAGATAATTAATGGTCTTGCAGCAATGCTAAGGCCAGATTCGGGATAGATGGAGATTTACCTTTGCAGAGAGATGGAGAGAGAGAGGAGAGAGAGAGAGAGGGAGAGAGAAGAGAGAGAGGTGAAGAGAGAGAGAGAGAGAGAGAGAGAGAGAGAGAGAGAGAGAGAGAGAGAGAGAGAGAGATGAAGAGATGGAGAGAGAGAGAGATGAAGAGAGAGAGAGATGAGAGAGAGAGAGATGGAGAGAGAGAGAGATAGAGAGAGAGAGAGATAGAGAGAGAGAGAGAGAGAGATGAGAGAGAGGAGATGGAGAGGAGAGACAGAGAGAGAGGGAGAGAGAGATGGAGAGAGAGAGGATAGATAGAGAGAGATGGAGAGAGATGGAGAGAGAAAGAGAGATGAAGAGAGAGAGAGAGAGAGAGAGAGAGAGCGAGAGAAGATGGAGAGAGAGAGATGGAGGAGAGATGGAGAGATGAAAGAGCGATGAAGAGAGAGAGAGAGAGAGCGAGAGAGGAGAGACTGGAGAGAGAGATGGCGAGAGTATGAGAGACAGAGATGAAGAGAGAGATGGAGGGAGAGAGAGAGATGAGAGAGATGGAGAGAGGAGAGAGAGAGAGAGAGCGAGAGAGAGAGAGAGGAGAGAGAGAGAGAGAGAGCGACTAAAGCTACTACATAATAGCCAAGGTTTTCCTACTGATCGTTGTTTAAAATGAAAGTTAGCCTCCTATAACCGATTTTGTCCTCATTCACAGCCGCTCTCTCTAAGACGGCGGAAGCCACAAACAATGTTACCTGCACCTGGACTCCGCTCTTCACGGGGAGAGAGTAAATTAGCTCTCAATCGCTGCGTGACGTCTTGCATTTAGAAGACCAGTTCATTGACTTTGTGTCAAAAGATAACGATTACCGCTCTCAGGTTTTTACCCCTTTTTCTCTCACTCTCTCTCTCTGCGGAGACAGATGTTGTATTTGAACAAAAAGAACGGTGGAGGGTGGGGGGTGGCTCCAGAAACTTCGCATCCCGAAGTAACTACTGTATAGCGGCGCTAGGCACACACACACACGGGGTGGGGAGGTGCTCTGGTAGGGTGTGTATACCTAAACACGGGCGCGCGCGTGCGTAGCAGTCATCTAATTTGTAAAACAAGACGAAGAAGAAAGAAGAGGAGGCTGTCGGAGCGCGAAACACGTGGTGACACGAATGGGCTGAGTACCGCTTGGCAGGGTCAGATTGTTCGAGTCGTAAGTGGGCTCGCGGGACACTCTCCCTGCCATCTGGCGTGCGCACCTCGCCGGGGTGTAAGCGATCGGGGGGGGGGGAGAGGGGGCCCGGCCGGGGCGAAGTCGATCGGAAACAAAGTAGTCACTCGGGATATTCGCGGATTCTGTTCACTTTCCCTTGTGGGTTCGCTCTCTAGACCTTACGCTGTGCTGACTGGACACAGCCCTTAAAAGGGGACGAACGAAATACCCCCATTCCTCTTACTAATGTGCTTGTGTGGAGGAGGGAGCGCGCTTCGGTAAGAAAGGGTCTCTTGAAAGGTCTATCCCACACCTTCGACGACCTCGATCTTCACCGGAGTAGTCTTACCTCCCTCCACACACACCACACACACCTGTACAGGTAAACAGATTTCTGGCCCTCCCACCTTCCGTTCTGCTGGGAGGGATGTTACACCACGATACGATCTGCCTGAACAAAGACTGGGGTGGATAAGGGGCGTGGTGGGCTGATAGAGGGGTCGTCTACTACTCGATATCTGCCTCGCCAACTCCTCCTGATCAGAAATATCGGCATATTTCGTTTTTAAAATATTTGGACACTAGATTAATTACCGTTTGTTTAACCGCGTCGGCTAACGACCAGACGCCACTAATTTACCTACATCTTGACTAGACCAACCCATCAGCAACATCTCTCGGATACGGGCGATTAGCTCACGAGACGGACGTCGCCTTGGGCCGTACAAAATATCGAATTTCCCGAATCCACACACCTGTCGAAAAGGATTTCTCCCTGCCCCCGACTGCATATTTTAACTTAACAATATGCGAGTTTTTTTCTATTTTTTAAAAATTTATTATACACTGTAAAACCATTTAATCGGCTTAGGTAGTTGGATTGTGTATTTATTATCTCTTTTCTTGCCCATCCGCAGCTGTTATGCCTATCTGATCAAATTCATCCGACTTTTGAAGGTATTTAATCTGTAACATATTGCGGCTCTAAGGAACAAGCTACATTCATGTACGGCCCCCCACCACACCCGAAAATGATGTTTAAAATAAATATATGCCAATACTAGATTTAAAATAAATAAATAATGTGCGTATTTCTTTTCCTACTTTACACTCGTTACGGCCTGGTGACTCTCTCGGCTCGATAATCTCGTCTCGTCCGAGAGGAGAGAGAACCCTGAGCGGGAGATGGCGTTGTGATTCACAATAGTTAATGTAGCCGAGGTGAAAACCTTTTACTTGTGTGTGTTTTATAACACTCACGTGTAATTTGATCGTCCTCAGGCTTGCTCGGAATTTGATTCACGTCGGAGGGTCAGGGTTTGACCCACACCTGACGTTCGGGAGAGGAGGAGGAAATAAATCAGCCTGACGGTTGCTCGGGGAGGGGAGAGGGGAGGATGTAATTCAGACTATACTCGCCAGAGGGATCGCGTTCGGCGAACGAAAAAAAAAATGCAAGGCACCGCAAAAAATAGAACCGACACCGCGCAGTCCGACAGGTTCAAATGTTTATCAATCTTTTGATCTAATTATTAATTGTATGTAGAGAGAGAGAGATGACATGACGTCAGTTCACACAGAGAGATATGACGTCAGTACAGAGAGATTACATGACGTCAGTACAGAGAGATTCCATGACGTCAGTTCACACAGAGAGACATGACGTCAGTTCACACAGAGAGATATGACGTCAGTACAGAGAGATTACATGACGTCAGTACAGAGATTTACATCAGTCACGACATACACACAATCATCAGAGATCATGAGTTCACACAGAGAGACATGACGTCAGTTCACACAGAGAGATATGACGTCAGTACAGAGAGATTACATGACGTCAGTAGAGGCAGAGACATGACGTCAGTTCACACAGAGAGATATGACGTCAGTACAGAGAGATTACATGACGTCAGTAGAGAGAGAGATGACATGACGTCAGTAGAGACAGATGACATGACGTCAGTTCACACAGAGAGATATGATGTCAGTACAGAGAGATTAAATGACGTCAGTAGAAAGAGAGATGACATGACGTCAGTAGAGACAGATGACATGACGTCAGTTCACACAGAGAGATATGATGTCAGTACAGAGAGATTAAATGACGTCAGTAGAAAGAGAGATGACATGACGTCAGTAGAGACAGATGACATGACGTCAGTTCACACAGAGAGATATGATGTCAGTACAGAGAGATTAAATGACGTCAGTAGAAAGAGAGATGACATGACGTCAGTTCATGCAGAGAGAGATATGACGTCAGTACAGAGAGATTACATGACGTCAGTAGAGAGAGAGTTAACTGAAAAAATGGTTTTTACTCGTCTTTTTTCTCTGATTCTGCGGGGTGTTACCAGAATTTTCTGTTTAATTCGGTTTTAATTAAATTTAAAACCCGAAACTTAATCCTAGCGAACTGATGGAGTAGCTGAGACATTTAATGTGAGGCGCTTTAATTCCCGTCGGATTCCTCGCGGTTTCTTTTAACAAAAAAACAAAACAAAAAAAAACACGACCGGAAGTCGTAAATGAGAGTACACTGTTGTCAACAAAGACGGGAAGTGAAGGTAGTAAACCAAATTTGCATGTTACCTTACTTGGATATACGCAACGGCTGTAACGCTAGATCACAAGGACAGCAATAGAGTCCAGGTACGCACGCCAGTCCTCCGTTGCGTCACAAGGAGAAATTTGACGTCACACAGTCAAACAGCAACTTTCAAACTTTGCTTTCTTTTTATATACTGTATAACACTCTCTCTCTCTGTACTGACGTCATATCTCCCTCTGTAGTGACGTCATCTCTCTCTCCATCTCTGTGTACTGACGTCATATCTCCCTCTGTAATGACGTCATCTCTCTCTCCATCTCTCTCTATCTCTGTGTACTGACGTCATACCCCCCTCTGTAGTGACGTCATCTCTCTCCATCTCTCTATATATACTGACGTCATATCTCTCTCCATCTCTCTCTATATACTGACGTCATATCTCTCTCTACTGACATCATCATCATCTCTCTCTCTCTCTCTCTGCTGCTGCTGCTGCTGCTGCTGCTATATTTTCCCCGGTTTTGCCAATCAGTGAGAACAAATTATACAAATTTAAATTATTTCCAGAAATGTCTTTAACCATTGTTTCGCTACACCTTAGTAATAATGCTAATTTTGTTTCTCCTCCCGTGCTGTCCCCGTTTTCCGACAAACCGAAAAACCGCTATTTCCGTTAGAGAGAAAAGGAGGAAGAAGAAGAAACTCTGTCGGGGCCCGAACTTTCACCATCGTGCAAGGCGTAGACAGCTTCTACCCTGGTCGGCCGCCAGGCTCTGATTTTCGGACTGAACAATATCAGTGTAAGCATCAAACATGAACCAACATTCAAATAAAATCTCCCACATCTTCCGATTATCGTCAGTTTTCACCATAATCACCCAGGTTAATTTATTGTACCCGTAGCTCAAAACTGCAGGTCTGTGATGGTTTAGATGCTTTCGTAATATCGAAGTAAGCCAGCGTGCAACGACGTGTGTCATGTTTATGTCTACTGGGTAACACTATGTTTCTCTATTCCTATAATTATAATTGTTGTTGTTGTTGTTATATTTACGTAATTATTTTATGCTTGGTGTAAATGCAAGTGCAATGAAACGCCTTCAGCACCCTACAGCTAGTCGAAATACACCGTTCATTGATTAAACCTGTAGATTGTAGTGAAACAAACCAAATAATCAACCAGACGCACTTAATAGTTTCCTAGCATTTGCTGCTTTATTAGTAATGAAAGAAATTATATTTGGACGGATAAAAATTCCTATTTGAAAATTACTTTTAGTTTTAGAGAGAGAGAGAGAGAGAGAGAGAGAGAGGAGAGAGAGAGAGAGAGAGAGATGAGAGAGAGAGAGAGAGATGGACAGTAGAGCGAGAGATGAGATGATGATGATGATGTCAGTAGAGATGATGATGATGAGAGAGAGAGAGAGAGAGAGATGATGATGATGATGTCAGTAGAGCGAGAGAACGAGAGAGAGAGAGAGAGAATGATGATGATGATGATGTCATATATCTGTTTCGTGTTACAAGAGTTTATTGATGCAGAAATATGGAGAAATGGCAAAACGTTTGAAAACACCAATTGATTTTGCAAGTTTTTTGGTTGGGATGGTTGTTATTATTTTGGTAAAATTTGAATTATTTCTCGCGAACGATGTAGATGATGATGATGAAATTGAGCGTTGGTTGTCCCCGTTCAAACAACTGTTCATAGGTAGAAAGGATATAAATCAGAAAAGGAGATTATATAACACGATGATACGAAAATAAACAGATAAAATAATTAAGCAAACAATAAGCAACCAGAGACAAGCAGATGTAGATAATTAAGTGACATAAGGGAACGATAGGGAAGCAAAGATAAATACAGGAAGGCTACCGATTTAATTCGGACGGTAAACAGGACGAACGATCGATGCATTTACTTTAATCTTTCCGGTGCCGATATCCGTTGTTGCAGATGTAACTCGGTCGATGCATTATTGACGGACTGGCGTCACGGCTACTGTTCAGCGGTATTAGTGACTTTCGAAATCAGCCCAGGGTTGATTCGAACCCAAGCTAAGCCTTAGTAGTCTAAGATGCACAACCCGGTTTTAAAAACTAGTAGGCAAGTTGAATACTTAACCGAGGAGCCGGAAGATAAAGTTAATATTTTGCGATAGAATTACAAAACGAAATTTGGTAGCAAATACTCACGATCAGGTAAATATGTGTGTGTGTGTGTGTGTGTGTGTGTGTGTGTACAGGGAGACCGGGGCTAGTTTATGCACGCGCACAGTGTGACTTAAGACTAAAATTTAAGTGCGCAGGTTATTATAGAATTTAAAGTGAAATTGATTTATTTAAATATATGTGCATTAATAAGATTTGAATTTGTATGCATGTTAATTTACAAATATGCTATAATCTGAACACGTGTTCTTTCTTTTGTGGTATATAGTAAATTATTATTATTATTTTTATTTTATTTATTTATTTATTATTATTATTATTATTATTATTATTATTATTATTATATTATTATTATATTATTTATTATTATTATTATTATTATTATGTTATTTTATTATTAGTATTATTATGATAATGATGATGTGGCTTATCTCCCCCTTGCCGCCCGCCGTAAGTGGTCGACTGCAGCAGCACCGGTCCGGCTCTTGGACGACCTGTAGTAGGCGATGACGGGCTCACGACTGTATCTGGTAGCGCAATCAATTTTATGTTGTTGTTTTTTTTCACATTTACTGTTCACGGAAAAAAAAAAAAAAAAAAAAAAAAAGGTAAAGTTTAAATTTACGATAGATTTGTCCAGAGCGGTTCTGGGTGGGTGTGTGTGTTTGGGGGGGGGCCCCCAGTATGCTTCGAGCTGGATAGCACAAAGACGGTGATCCCAAGCAAATAGCGGAATGGAAATGGCATGGAAAACGGTTGTCGTTGCCAAACCAGCCATGATCGGACGGCGCCTCGTAGCGGGGTTTAAACAAAAAGCCGGAATGGTTGAGCGGGCCGGGCCAATCGAGGCTCTTCCCACTCGTCTGCGGCAGTTAGACATATGTTGTATTGTTCGCGTGAATGCTCTCATACACTGTGGCCAACCAAATTGTTAGATTTGGCGTCAGAGCGATGTCTGCTCAAACGGTTCTTTTGAAACAATAATGACGAATATCGGACAGATTTTTTTGTTGTTTGCTGCTGTTACTTTATTGTATTTTTTCTTTATATATATATATATATATGTGTGTGTGTGTGTGTGTGTGTATACATATATATATATACATATATATATATTTTTTTTTCTTCTGTCAGCTCGCATAATCATTGTCGGGTAGGATGAAAAGTCACTGTTGCATGTGATCAGTGTTAAGCCAACGTTTTCAACTAGAAAATAAACTGGTAATATCCACCCCGGTAACATAATAACCCCTCCCCTTTTTTTAAAAAAAAAGGGTGGGGGATCTTTATGCTACTCCACGAGATTAGCTTGATGTTACAGCTCACCACTACCCTCATGCTGTAGGATGAAGGAGAGAGGAGAGGGAGAGAGAGAGAGAGAGAGAGAGAGAGAGAGAGAGAGAGAGAGAGAGAGAGAGAGCAGAGAGAGGAGGAGGAGAGAGAGAGAGGGAGAGAGCGAGAGAGGAGGAGGAGGAGAAGAGGAGAGAGAGGGGGATGAAGAGGAGGAGAGAGAGGGAGGAGGAAGAGGCGAGAGGGAGAGAGAGTGGGGAAGAGAGAGAGAGGAGAGACGAGGAGAGAGAGGGGATGAAGAGGAGGAGAGGAGGGGGAGGGAGGGGATGAAAGAGGAGAGAGAGAGGAGGAGGAAGAGGAGAGAGAGGGGAGAGAGAGGGGGAAGAGAGAGAGAGGAGGATGAAGAGGAGGGAGAGAGAGAGGGGAGGAGGAGGGTGAAGAGGAGAGCGAAGGGATGAAAGGAGGAAGAGAGGGAGGAGGAGGGAGAGGCTGAAGAGGGAGCGAGAGGGGGAGAGGGGGAGAGAGAACGTTTTAAATCGTATTTTTCTAATAATTAAAGTCGCTTAACGTGCAAACAAAACCCATTATCCATATTAAGCCATGACAAGAGGTGGGGGAGAAACGCCAGTGATTAAATGGACGCGAATTATAATGAATTTTCATGTCTTTGTTTCTGGTTATATCGCGAAAGTCTTGTTTGTTTTTGTTCTAGCGTTAATTATATACAGTTGCCCCCGGGATGACACTATTCGATCTGGTATCTAAAAATGAATTTGCCTGAAAATGAAGGTATATTCGGTGAGATGTAAAACGAGATTTACGGTGTTCGGAAACGAAAACGGGTGAATTCCATAGTTTTGCGAAGCTTTGCCCAGCAATTGTTTTAATAATAATAATAATAATAATAATAATAATAATAATAATAATAATAATAATAATAATAATAATTTTTTTCTTGTCGCAGTTGCTGAACTGGATTAAGGACGCCATCAGAAAACAAAGTCAGCTTCTGAGATGATCTTGAATCTTCTACCGGCTACTGTTCAAGACTCGTGTCCGCTTTCACGGTGTCCGTGCCATTCAGTTGAGCAGAATCTGTAAGTATCCCTGTTGAATAACAGAAAGGCTTAAATACCAATAGCAACGACAAACGCGGGCCGTCTTCGGTAGCCATGACGCGGTCAGGACCGTTCGTGGTTTCACCGACAGGTGAGGAGCTGATGGCGTCTCCAGTACAGGAACCGAATGAATGACTTGATGCAAAATGATGCTTTTAGTAAATTGAGTATTTTGTTATCAATAAAATCGCCGTTCCTTTAATTACGATGGTATTAACTATGTTGGAGGCTTAGCTTAGCGTGTAAAGAAGAGGACAGAAGACGCAACATCTTAGACCAAAGTAAATGATACAAAGCGGGGTTCGGATGAGGCCGAAGGAAAAACATGAACGATTTGACTTTGAAAAAATAATTTAGTATTTCCATTAATTCAAATAAGGAAAAAAATTCCGGCATGCTGGAGGAAAATGTTTCAGAGAGATATTTGAACAAAATTAATAATAAAAATCTCAAATGGAAAAGAGACGTTTCTTCTTCTTTCTTCTTCTTCTCTGAATGAATAACTACGAGGAGGCGAGGGAGCCATCACCACTATGTCTCCCCGTCTACCGGCCCGAACCCACCTAATTATTCTGAAAACACCTCTATTAGGCGTCCTCTTTAGCGTTTAGATTTCAAGCCTGGCGGAACCAGATATTTATAAAGGAGGAGCATCTAGATGCTGGAGCAGTTCGAGAATCTTACCCTAATTTTAGCAGGACGATTTGAAAAGAATTACTTCCCCGATTACATTAGACATTTAGGAGGAGAGCCGAATGAAGTTAACAGTGTCAGCTTAAACCAGCTTATTAACGGCATCTATAGACATTCTCTTGCTGGGTGGCTCTGAAAAAAGGAAAAAAAAGCACAGGGGCCTCTTATTATTAGTTTGTTGTTGTTGTAATTAAGCTAAACCGAGCTGAATGTACTTGTTCTTCTATGGTATATTCGCCATAGTTATAAACCATAATGGAGGTCTCGTACTTCATTGTCATTATTTACCTTTTACGCCGTGGCTTTGACATCATGCAACGTGACATACAATAAATAAAACAGAAAGACATTATTTAAACCGAATTCAGAGTTTTCAAGTGGCGACATCTATGGGCAAAACAAAAAAAAAAAAAAAAACGTTTTTCTAGTATGTATGTGTGTGTTTTCTGCCTTCTTAAAATATTCAGTTCTACAATACGTTTGCGTAATCAGTTTCCGTCAAGAAAAAAACATCCAGTGAATAAAGCCCCGACCCAAAACGACTCTGTCCCTTTAAATCTCGGAATTGTAAACTTCTATATTATAGACTTCTGTCAGATAAGAACAACTACAGAATGGCTGAGCGAAGTGCACTCGTGCACGAACTGTACAGAATGCATAGTAACATGCTGTGAAATATCTTGTGGTGTTGCCAAGAACATCAGTGAGAAGCTGTGGAAATATAGTATATTTACTTCGCTGAATCAGAAGACTAAGGAATGGATTCCAGATGTTTGTTGGACTACAGTAGGTAATGCAGACACAGCTGTACTGTATGATGTTGTAGAATATAGGTACAGAGGTATTCATGTACAGAGGTAAGTAGCAGTACGAACTATTTACAGTAACATCTGCGGTTTTATTCACTAAGTTGACCCGCCATTCGAGGGGTGAGTAGTAAGCGGTTAACCTTATATAGACAGTTTGTGGGTGTTGGGGTTAAGGGCCGGGAGGAGGGTAAGATATACCCGGCATCTTACTAAAGGGAGGAATTATTCTTCGCCAAATGCCAGAAGAACGATCAGCCAGTCAGGGTGGGAAATTGTTAAGTAAGATCTATCTCGCATAAACACGATACGGAAAACAAGTGGATGAATAAAGAGTATTAAAAGGTAATAATGATAAACTAGAAGGACAGTAATGGCAGAACTGGAAATAGTTAAGCTTTCGTACACAGACACCTGTTTATGTCTTAAAAAAACAAAACAAACAAGGTAAAATCAAAGCAAAACAAATAAAAGTATAGAAAATGAACCATAACCGAAAATTTGTTTTACTTACTGCAGAACAGTTTTTATTATTACTAACTTCGTTTATACGGTTTGGCCATTTTTATAGGGAGAAATTTATAAATATTAACTGTAACCTTTACAGATATTTTTTTAAGTCATTTAAGTGATAGGTATTTACTATCTAGTAAGTTAAACCATACAGGTTTTGCAATAATAGTTGAATAAATGTTTTCAACAGGCTTTTTCCATGTTCACAGACTTAATTGGTAAAATATATACGATAACTACTAGTTACTGGATAGCCAGTAAAATTACCACCATAGTTGCTTCCCTTCCGTCATAAGGTCCATTATCTAACTATACTATACGAGATACGGCATAGACACGGTAAGATTATTTTGCTTTGCAAAATGTATTTATCTAACAAAGCGGGTAATTTTTTTCCCTTATCTTCTATTTTAGAGTAGTGACAGGGAGGAAAAAGAAAACGAAAACAAAGCTGCGAACAGTGCCGATGTAATTTGTCGGTAAACGTGAACCGATTTCCAAGTCTCGGTCAGTCGGTTTAACCCGATCTTGGAAGTTCCGCGACTTCATTTCTCAATTCCAACAAAAGCAAAGCTAGAATAAGGGAGGAGACGGCCAGCCAGATAACGAAGCATAATTGGTACACAGTAGACGTTTACTCGCTTCAAAAGGAAAATATTTGACTTACGCGGTTTGTATTTAAGAGGTTTGTGAAGACACCTGATAGAGGTTTTCAAACTAAATGAAGGCAGCAAGTAGAGTGACGGTGTGAATATCATGTAAGGTACATTGGTACGTTTCAGGGGCTAGTTGTGCCAGTTGTTAAGGACGCAGAAGAAAAAATGGGACTCAAGTGCCTGGTGGCCTTACGTCTCCTTATATAAATAAACCAAATACTAATACAACCAATTACATACATTGAACAGTTGCAATAATACTTGATCAGTCAGAATACAACCCCCGTTGACGTTACCAAGCTATGGATTTCTCTCTTTCTCTGATGTCTGGCACTGACGGCCATCTGCTTGCCGATGACTTTGATCCGAAGAGTTGTAATCGAACGGTAAGAACAGAGAGCTACAGAAACCTGGCACTGGTTAGATGTAGGGAATGGTGGGGGCGGCGATGGCTTGGCCAGGTGTGGAAACAAGACGTCCAGAGGATTTTATTGGAGTGTGAAAGCTTCAGACTTGTCGTTTTGGCTCTGAGTATTCATGATCTCTGAGCATCCCCTCCTTAGAGACAAGGCGCCATTTTGAATTTGAAAAGTAAATTTATTTTTCCTTTAAAATCGAGAAAAATGAAGAGGTGAAAAGTCTACAATTTTTTTGGAAAAAAAATGAAACGGAGAAGAAAATAAGATAGAAGAGAAAATTATAACAGAATCCAATCATTAGAAGAAAAAAACGCCCGGTAGCATTAAAATAGAGGTGAAATTAATTTGATAAAATAAGCATCTTAATTATAGGGACAATATTAATTATGTTATTATTCTAAAAAAGAAACTATTAAGAGAATTGGGCAGAAAATATAATAAACAAATATTAGAACTGATTTGAGAAAAGAAAGAACAGGTAAAAATGTCTCGTCTCCTAAGTAATCCACGCAAACATTGACGAGTCTGGAAGTTTGTTTCTTCCTTCGCCACATAAGAACTAGCAAGTACAGTTTCATTGCTTACTGTTGAATAGACAAATAGTTCTCCTTACCAATTAACTAATCAGGAAGAATAGACAAATAGTTCTCCTTACCGATTAACTAATCAGGAAGAATAGACAAATAGTTATCCTTACCGATTAACTAATCAGGAAGAATAGACAAATAGTTCTCCTTACCGATTAACTAATCAGGAAGAATAGACAAATAGTTCTCCTTACCGATTAACTAATCAGGAAGAATAGACAAATAGTTCTCCTTACCGATTAACTAATCAGGAAGAATAGACAAATAGTTCTCCTTAACGATTAACTAATCAGGAAGAATAGACAAATAGGAAAAAAAGAAAACATATTCTACTAAGGATATAAATCTAAAATATGAATATATTTGAATTTAATTATCTCGGTTTTCACGTCCCTGGGGAGAAACAGAATGGCACATGAGGACTGCGTGTCCAAGAGTTCCTGGAGAGTAAGGTACGGTGGCCCTAAAGAGAAATGCAGTTTGGACTTGTCTTGGGCCTGCAGGTCTCGTCGAACCTCTATTTCAGCATAGACAAATGTTCTACGAAACCACCGCATCATAGGCGCACCAGTTCAATGTAAATGCTCGTCTAATTCAACCAGCGTATCATAGATGCACGCCTCTCTGATAAATCCACTATGCCATTATTACCGTATTTCCGTGTACACGAGTGTCTAATTAAACCACGGCATCAGACAATCTATTTCGGCGTAGATGTACATTTGATAAATCGCATTGCTAAAATGAAGGGGGGGAGAAAAAACACGACATTGTACGCTCTTTGTTGACGAAACCTCAAGAGTTAAAAATACGATACTCTATTGCCTTGTTCATTGGCTACGCGGACGTAGTATGTTGTCAGTGCCTACGCAAAGAGCGTTGGAGAGAGATAAATGGCTATAAATAAAACTTTTACATTGATTACCACGATCACAATTAACAATATATTACGGTAATTCATTCTACCCATTAATAATTCTATTAATGAAAAAAAAAAAAGTTGTTTTGATATCTCGCAGCGATTTCCCTCTTAGGAACATCTACTCGATTATAGACACAGGAGCATTACTCTCGTTGGTAAAAACACGCAATCAAAGACATAGTACTCCACTCGCACGTAACCAAACTACAGTCGGAGAACCCTACTCAGACGACGTACACTCACGGCTGACCAAACTACAGTCGGAGAACCCTACTCAGACGACGTACACTCACGGCTGGCCAAACTACAGTCGGAGAACCCTACTCAGACGACGTACACTCACGGCTGGCCAGACTACAGTCGGAGAACCCTACTCAGACTGCACTCACGGCTGGCCAAACTGCAGTCGGACACCTATCAGCCCCTACCCACCAACAGCAGCATTTGGGAAAATACGATAGTGAAGCATTTATGCTGAATTTCCATAGAATCTGCACGCATCGGCCGACCAGAGCTTGATCAGAATTGCGGGTGTTGTTGACGCAGAAGCTGGGCTGTACACACACACACACACACACACACTCTCACACACCACAGAAGTCCAAGGTCGCTCGGTAAGTGTGGCGAAACTTAGCATTACTAGCTGGGTGAGGAAAGAAAAACCTACTCGCTGCAGATAGAAAGGAGAGAAGTCGTTCGGCTCCTTTACTTTTAATTTCCTATGACCGGCCGAGCAAACAACTCGCTCCGCCAAGTTCTACCTATGGTGACAGTAATGCTGTCAATCAAACAGAAATAAAGGTTGTTTAGATAGTGACGCGATCGATCAGCCGTGCACCTCTGCTTCACGGGTCAGGGATCTCGGGCTGTACGGAGATTTTTCAACATCGACACTCGCGTCACAGGGCCATCAGGACGGGAAATGCTAGAAAAAAAATTGTTTTTTTTTTTATTTTGCCGGATGTCTGTCTTCATAGATTATGAACTGAAGAAAACGAAACATCTCTTTGCTTGCAATACAGACTGTGAAGCGGCCTGCTCTGGAAATGGGCATAAAAGCGAGGGAGGGAGGGAGAGAGGGAGGGGGGAGAGAGAGATAGAGAGAGATGATGATGATGATGATGATGATGATGTCAGTACAGAGGGGGGGAGAGAGAGAGATGATGATGATGATGATGATGATGTCAGTACAGAGTGGGTGCGGGAGGAGAGAGAGAGATGATGATGATGATGATGATGTCAGTACAGAGGGGGGGGAGAGAGAGATGATGATGATGATGATGATGATGATGATGTCAGTACAGAGGGGGGAGAGAGAGATGATGATGATGATGATGATGATGATGATGATGTCAGTACAGAGGGGGGGGGTCAGAGAGGGTTGGTAGAGAGAGAGCTGATGATGATGATGATGATGATGTCAGTACAGAGGGTGGGAGAGAGAGAGATGATGATGATGA
This sequence comes from Nautilus pompilius, assembly GCA_018389105.1. Taxonomy (NCBI): domain Eukaryota; kingdom Metazoa; phylum Mollusca; class Cephalopoda; order Nautilida; family Nautilidae; genus Nautilus; species Nautilus pompilius. The sequence continues at coordinate 51,191 of JACATO010000490.1, read as the reverse complement.
TGATGTCAGTACAGAGGGGGGTAGAGAGAGAGATGATGATGATGATGATGTCAGTACAGAGGGGGAGAGAGAGAACTAAAGGGAAGATAACTGCTGCAAGGGCATACACTTTATTACATCAATAACGTATACTTAAAAACTTTAATAACTTAGTAATGTTGGCTTCGATATCACGAGTACTAGCAATACGAGTGAAAGTTGGTAGAAATAAAGTTTGAACACTATTCATCTTCGAGAATACAGTTCTTCCTATGACGTCCGCGTCTCGCCGGTCTATAGGCTGGTATGGCCACATTTTGTTTTGGAACTTGTACAGACTACGGCTCTTGGAACAGCAAATGGGGTAGATTCTGGCTGCAGGGGTTGACACTTCTCTCCTAATCCGGTGCTGCAGCACGCTGCTGACATCTGCTGCAGCAGTAGTTACGCCGGTGAAGACGCTTCCCTAGTTCATCCCGAACCTGCGTGATAGGGCCGAGATCGGAAAGATGGAGGGCCACCATCGAACACGATGGCGCTGTTCCATAAGGATCTCCTGACGGTTTCGCCGACTGCGCGCGGTGAACTGTCTAATCCTTTATCCCTCTTCGAACGGAAAACGTTTTGCGATTTTCTTGCGGTTGAGACGCGCTGTGGCCGGACTAGTACTTGGTTGGGGGGGGAGAGAGAGAGAGAGAGAGAGCATGGAGGACGAATCTATATCGATAGTTCCAACGTAAAGTTTTCGTTTTCGAATGTGTGAGAAGGGAAACCAGAGTATCCCGGAAAAAAGGCCCCGACAAGGAGAGCCGGTCGGTAAAGGAGAGCGAGAAGAAATCACGTCAGGGAGGCAAGGACGTACGGGAAACCGAGGCGGTCCCGATCAGTATTCGAACTGGGTCTCCCCCTTCCTCTGCCCCCCCCACCAGACCTTATCAGACCAGCAATCTAAACGAGCAGGCCGTAAACAAAACGTCGTCTCGACGCCATGCAAAATACCCTCATCTCCTAACATTGGGAAAAATGAAAGTAGGAAAGCGACGATAGCATAAGTAGTCAATACTTTTGCAGTTCCCGCTTTATTTATATTCAGAAATACCCGGCCTGATGTCTCAGATGTCCCAAGTCTTTTAAAATTTCGTATGGCAAGAAGTAGAATCAAGACACGAAGACGGACATCGGTTAGTAGATTTCTTTATTATACTTTACCATTGTGTTTACTGCATGGTTTGAGACAGTTCGCCCGTTAAATTCTTTAACTTTCGTGTTAAGTACGCGATCTGGGGGACAACCCACCCCTTAAATACTTATTAACGGGGGTCGAGTTCCTTCCGCGCTATCTTCTTGCCTTACAAGGGAAGCTAGACTACTTTACGAGTAAAACAAACAAACAAACAAGTTACAGGTGAGGCAGCCTCTTTGATCCGGCCAGTGTATTTTTGTTTTGTTTTTTTCCTCCAAGGTGGCAGCACCGAAAGAGAACACTGCTCAGGTACAGGTCAGATCCCTCCCTCCCTCCCTCCAATCGAACCCACCCCGCGGCAAATGTTCCGTAACTATACTTCTCAACAAACGTGTTGCCCGCCCTCTGGAGAAGTCGCCTTTATTCCGCCTGCACGCATACCGTCAAAATTTCCACACGCAGATGGCGCCACCATCGCCGCTTCAATCTGGCCGATCCCGCTTCTCCGGTAAATGCCGGTTGCTTTGTCGACGCCTGACGCTAGCAGCAGCTGCTTTAGCTGGCAACCTTCGTCGAGTCCACCCCCCCCAGTCTGCCGTCGAGCGCACCTAAGACTCGCAGAAAAAAAAATAGGGTGTCGAGGTGTACGAAAAATGCGGCGAAAGTAGTTCGGGATTAACCCTTTCCCTGGATGCCAATTTGACTAATGTCGTATCGAAGTCGACATCCCTCCCTCACTTTTGAAAAAAGACAAATTTCCGAATCGAGTTGCATACTTTCTCTATTTTTTAAAGCTTTTCTTTTTGAGGCAACTTCCGAGAAGGGGTTTCCCTCTATCTCTCAGTCCCACCCCTTTCTAGGTTTTTTTTTAATGACTTATTTCACCTAGAAGTTAACCGGCTTAGATTATTATACTGTCACGACTGGAAGTTATTTGAACTTGTGCCTTCGCATCTCCATCGATCCGAATTCAATTTTCTTTTTTAAATCACCAAAGCAACAACAACAGCAACAACAACAACAACAACAACAACAACAATGGATTAGATGGGTAAAAATTCAAGCAAAATTACGACCCGACCGTTGGTCACGCAACCAGAGAAAGCCGCTGTATTTTTTTTAACTCTTTCCCTCCCCCCCACCAGATTATATGAGGGCGAGATGATGTCATATTCTTTACTGCGCTTCCGGGTTCCAGCCATCGAAAATATGCGTCAGATTATCACGTGTACACGGTTAGGGGTAGTAGGACACGTGAGGCGAGGCCCAATAGGTAAGAGAACTCGCCACGTCTTCCCGTGAACTGGCCCGACGGCGAAGGGGGCTTAAACAACGATCAGGAGGCTACATCGTGGGTTCGACTCCGGCCCCAGGCGACTTTCACAATAGCAGTAATAAACACAGGGAAAGCGCCACCGGGTTATTTCGTCACAACAAGATGGCGCAGGGCCGTCGGCGGCGCGGAAGCCACACGGGTTCTGTGGAACTGGTGGATATTTTAGTAATGCGGAGAACAACATAAATAAAGTAAAGGCGCTCGTGGCGGGCAGGAAGGGAATATTCGAGAGCCAGGGCGCCGCGCCGGGTTTTGGTGACGTAATGAAAAGAAATGCGGTCGCACCGCTAGAGAGCTCTTACCTTGTGCGGACGACAGTGAGTAGCCGGCTTCCGGCAGAACGTAGTGCGAGCCGGGTATAGTCTGCGAGGGTATTAAGCCGTTCAGCGAGGCCAGCTGGCTGTTCCCCACCTGTTTCCGCCACCGGGCCCGCCTGTTGCTGAACCACACCTGCACGCGCGCCTCGGTTAGCTTTGTGCGCTGCGCTAGTTCTTCTCGCGTATAAATATCGGGGTAGTGGGTGCGCTCGAAGGCCTTTTCCAGCTCTTCCAGTTGTTCGGCGGTGAACGTCGTACGACTGCGTCGCTGCTTCCGCTTCACCTGCAGTCCGGGCTCTGACTCTATGTCGGAGTAGTCTGAAATCAGAGGTGAGAAATGGCGTGAGACCGGCCGCTGCGACCCGACTTTCTGTCTGAAGAGAAACCACCGTCGGAATTCTCGGTTACTTCTTCCTCTTCGCTCACTTCCCATCTGCAAGCGGTTAGCTTTCAAACATAGAATTTGTCCCCCTACCGGTCATCATATTAACTAATAGTTGTCTCCCCTAAAAATCTACCTGACTCTCCCTCCCCCCACAGTTTTCCAAAATACGATACACACTTTACATTAAAAATTCGTTGAAACAGATAAACTCACCGGATGGACAACGCCTCACCATTTGCATAAAAGTAAAACACAAACAAATATATGAATACCCCGACTTACGTAAATTCGACTTTACGTAAGAAATAAATTTTAAAAAAAATATTAGAGATACGGCAGAAATGTTACGTAGCGCTACGTATGGGTGCCTGGATACGAGCAGGCACAGTTCTCTCCCCGTCCTCTTCCGTCACCTCTACGTAACGGCGGTCCATCACTCCACCCAGCAAGTCCCTTCACACGTGTCAACCAATGCCAGGATTTAAGGTACTCGCTGGTTAAACTGTACATTTTATTCGTTAATTGTTTTATCAATTTACAATAGATGCAAATTAGCAAAAAAAAATGTTTGTTCTCATCCATAACTATTGTTCACTGCCTACCTTTACGTTTATGTAAGATTACCGTATACGTGCCAGTTCGACTTACGTAACCCTTACGTAAGTCGGGGTGTTTCTGTATGCGCTTTTCACTTTTCTTGTTGAGCTAATTTGTATAATCGATGTTTACTCGCCATCTTGATATTAACTTTCGGTTTCTGTTTTCTTGGGAAATTTTCTACCTTTTTTAAATTTTATGGATGCTTTTTTTAAAAAAAAAGGTTAGTATTTAATAAGTGAATAATGGCAGTTTTAAATAAGTTAGAGGCTAGCTCACAAAATCTAAACACCCTCTCTCCAGTCGGCTACTTTTTTGGACCCGAAGTTGTAACACCGACCGGAAGCCCAGAGGGCGCAGTTTTCCATCTTTCTCTTAGTACGACGACATATACTTTCAGCGACATCGGTGGCAGGAGAGCACCCTGCTAAAGGAATACCTTTTTTTTAAAAAAAACAAACAAAGGCAGGGTGAGGCTTCCCGCATCTAGGCCGAGGAATCACTGCGAGGCTAATTCAGCGCGGGCTATACACTGGTGCGGGTTATACCACGAAAAATAGGGCTTACGTCAACAGATTAAATGTCGCTCGAAAATATTCGTGAAACTGGCCAGCTTCACGACTTCATTCCTTCTTGTTGCGACCCCGTTTGGTATCGTGTTCTATAGTTCGGGAGTCTGCAAATAATGTTTGCGACTGTGTCTAAGAGATTGGTATTATGAATGTTGCCCGTCATAGATCATCCACCATGGCGAAGATCTCGAATAATTCTCCCACCTTGCCCGGCCTCGTTCCAATCAGGGTATGAATATAATTCTTAAAAACACCGTTATAAAGTCACTCGCAATAAATTTGCACCAATTACAGTATTCTTTTGACGAATTTAAATCACCAGTCAAAAATTTGAAAAGAAGAACGCCAAATGCAACCTCTCAGCAGAGTCATATATCACCGCGGTTTGACACGGCGAAGAGTCATTCCGCTCCGTCACGCGTTTGCGGTTTAATATTTATGTTCAAAAATGGATTGATACAAATTCGGTTAACCGGAAACGGAACCAGTTGTTGCGAACTTACGCCAAGGTGTCGATTAAGGCGCTCCTCCCTAGGTGCCAATGCGATTTGTTAAAGCTTGCCTTTTTTCTCCACCAGCTCGAAAAGATCAATAATAATAATAATAAATGTGATTGACACAGGAAATGAAGAGAAAAAAAATAACGGGTTCCTACGGGAGAAAGATCACAGCAACGAAAAAAATTCCAAATGATGCTAAGCACAACACTTTTTAAGCAATTCGTATTAAACACAAAATACTCTCTCTCTCTCTCTCTCTCTCTTTCTCTCTGTACTGACGTCATCTCTCACTCTCTCTCTCTGTACTGACGTCATATCTCTCTCTCCCTATGTCTCTCTGTACTGATGTCATCTCTCTCTTCCCTATCTCTCTCTGTACTGACGTCATATCACTCTCTCCATCTCTCTCTGTACTGACGTCATCTCTCGCTCTCTCTCTCTCTCTCAATGTACTGACGTCATCTCTCTCTCTCTCTCCTCTCTCCTCTCTCTCTCTCTCTACTGACGTCATATCTCTCTCTGTACCGACATCAACACCATCATCATCATCATCATCAACTCTCTCTCTCTCTCTCTCTACTGACGTCACATCTCTCTCTGTACCGACATGAACACATCATCATCACATCATCAACCTCCTCTCTCGCTCTCTCCTCTCAATCTCTCTCAACTCTCTCTCTCTCTCTCTCTCTCTCTCTCCTCTCTCTCTCTCTCTCTCTCTCTCTGTCTCTCAAACATTATCCGAAGTAAAATTACTACTACAATAAGCCTAAGTAGTAAAACAATTATTTTTTTTAAAAAATTTGAAGTAGAAGGAACGATTTAGCTTGAATTTATTATGCCGTATGTTTTCAAGTTTTGAAATGAACACTTCAATAGCTTTATTTCTTTTCAGTACGTGGAATTCTTTAGAAAAATTATCAACGTGGCAGTGAATGACGAACACAGATAGAAAAAGGTAAGCACGTCCATCGAGCATTAAATAGAAAAATCCACGCCAAATATTTGTTTGTGAGGATTGGAAAACTATTTACATGCCTGAAGACACTGAGCCGGTATAGTTTTAATGAATTTATTCGGATGAAAATTTACCACTATCGGTACTCAGGGAAAGGCGTATCGTGTGATAAAGCGCGAATAGTAGTAGCCTGTTTGATTATAATCGAGTGCGCACTCGTAAAATTACCATAGAAATAGGAGTGTAGAAGTCAATGCTCACCGCGAGTTAGAGGGTTTTTTATTGTTATTGTTGTTGTTGTTGTTTGTCACTGCGCCGAGGTGCAGCCTGGCACTGTTTGTTAGCAGGCGGTCGGTTATATGATGCCACGTCGCTATCGTGAAAGAGTAGTTCTCTCTCTCTCTCTCTCTGTAGTGATGTATGTCACATCTCTTTCCATCTCTCTCGACTGACGTCATATCTCTCTTCATCTCTCACCGACGTCATCTCTCTCTCCATCTCTCTCCACTGACGTCATCTCTCTCTGTACTGACGTCATATCTCTCTTCATCTCTCTCTCCATCTCTCTCTATCTCTCTCCATCTCTCTCCACTGACGTCATCTCTCTCTGTACTGACGTCATATCTCTCTTCATCTCTCTCTCCATCTCTCTCCACTGACGTCATCTATCTCTGTACTGACGTCATATCTCTCTTCATCTCTCTCCACCGACGTCATCTCTCTCTCTCCATCTCTCTCCACTGACGTCATCTCTCTCTGTACTGACGTCATATCTCTCTTCATCTCTCTCTCTCATCTCTCTCCATCTCTCTCCTCCACTGACGTCATCTCTCTCTGTACTGACGTCATATCTCTCTTCATCTCTCTCTCTATTTCTCTCCATCTCTCTCCACTGATGTCATCTCTCTCTATACTGACGTCATATCTCTCTCTCATCTCTCTCTCTCTCTCTCTCTCACACAGACACACACACATCTTGACAAAAACAAATACAGCGAAAATCCATCCAAAGCACCAAAGTCTGACTCTGTATTGCCTTCTTTCATTCCCCGCAGTAGAGAATTTAAATAAAAGGAAGAGGAGACGAGAGACCGCTCTAATTCCAGTTCTCGTGAGAATCAGCCGTTAACTGTCAGACAGCAATTTGACGCGCACGAGTGCTCAAATTCCTATTGTGTTGCTGTTATTTTCGGTAAGAATTATCGTATGAACTTAAAATACGTAATAATAGATCCAGAAGCAACATCGCAAATCGTGGGCGGCCGACGGCTTAGCCATAAACCTACCACTTCCATACGGAATGGGAGGAGCACTGTTTTTTCACAATGTCACATTCGAAGTGCGTTTGCCTCATCTGTAAGTCTACCATTGCTATTCCGAAGAAGGGAAATGTGGAGCGCCATTTTCGGACTGTTCATAAAAGCTACGACACCGACTTCCCTCCGAAAAGCGAGCTGAGAAAGGTGAAAGAACTCAAGTCCCAGTTGTCCGGACAACAGGCCTTTCTCTCACAGCTTACCACAAAAGCGAAGGCAGCCACCGAAGCATCGTTCCGGGCGAGTCGCTTCATTGTTAAACACAAGAAATCCCTCCAAGACGGAGAGATGATAAAAGAGGCATTCGTTGAAGCGGCTGACTCGTTGTTTCGAGACTTCAAAAACAAACCAGAAATATTGTCTTCAAATCAAAGCTCTCCAGCTATCAAGAAGTACAGTTACACGGAGCTGTGATACATCGGCCGAGGATTCGACCCAGAAACTTTGGAGGGATATCGCGGACTGCGAGTGTTTCTCACTGCAATTGGACGAGTCTACAGACGTGAGTGACGCAGACCAGTTGTGCATCTTTATTCGTATGGTGTTTACGGATATGACTGCAAAAGAGGAGCTATTAACAGTATTGCCCTTGAAGGAACACACGCGGGGAGAGGACATTTTTCAATCTTTCAGAAACTTTATTGAGAAATCTCAACTCCCACTGTGCAAATTGGTGTCCATCACCACGGACCGTGCGCCCGCGATGGTTGGCCGCTCGTCGAATGGATTTATTGCCAAGTGCAAGGAGGATGATGCCTTCCCCGACTTCCTCAATTAACACTGCATAATACACCAACAAGCTTTATGCGCAATAATGCTCAACACGAAAGAGATAATGGATGTGGCAACGAAGATCGCCTGTTCTATTCGCGACAGATCTCTTCAAAGACGGCTGTTCCGTGCGCATCTGGAGAAGGCAGAAAGCGACCACACCGAATTGTTGCTACACACTGACGTGAGATGGCTTAGTCGAGGGAAATTCCTGCAAAGATTTCGAGAGTTCTGTCCCGAGATTAAGGAGTTTTTCCTCGTATCTAAACACGCAGAATACAACCAACTAAATGACGATCAGTGGCTACTGGATTTGGCATTTTTAACTGATCCGACCAACATGTTAAATGACCTTAATATCGAGCTGCAAGGAAAAGACAAAACAGTGGTCAATATGATCAGCGCAGTTAATGCGCAACGTCTGTGCTCAAAGCTCCAGCGCCATGATTTGTCAAACTTCCAGAACCACGTGTCAGAGCTGGAGACGCAAGGGAAGGCGTGTGCGCAACTTGACATTGGACGCTGCACAGAGCAGGTTGAAAAATGTCCGTCAGACTTTAACAAACGGTTTCAAAGACTTTGCTTTTATTGGAGCCAATTGCTACATTCATGTGCTACCCGTTTCAACAGGATGCTGAGGTTGATTTACTCGCATCAAAAATTGCAACACTCTTCCACCTGAACTCGTCTGGAGTGGAGGATGAGATTTTCAGACTACAAGCTGACATTGAGCTGAAGTCCAGGACTCATGGACAGTTTTGGAACTTACTCACAGAGGAAAAGTACCCCAACATGAGGAAATGTGCTACCTCCTTGACTGCATTATTCGGCTCCACTTATTTATGCGAGTCAGCCTTCTCCCACACGAAGATTATTAAGTCCAAATACCGTTCCACCATGACTGATGATCATTTGGAAGTGTGCTTGAGACTGGCTATCAGCAGCTACTGTCCGGATCATGCATCCCTGGCTGATTCCATTCAGTGCAAGTCATCAATGTACAGATACATTCAATAAATATACAAACTCTGCATTTTTATAGTAGGTAGATCATTTTGACTTGGGGTCATCTTATAAGTAGCTCGCAAGCTGATAAAGTGTGGTCACCCCTGTTTTATATCCTCCTCATGAATATTCGAGGACAGTTGAGGGCTTGAACAACTTCGAGATTTCCCTCCCTCTACACAATTTAAAGAAAACAACAACAAAAAAATAGCTTCTGGCTACTTTTGTGCTAGCGTCACCGTACGCATCTGACACAGAAGGGAAAGAGGTGTTCAGCGAACGCCACCTCATAAGGCAAAAACCCTACCTGAGAAAATATGCATCTAGTAGCAGCCAAGTCCCGTAACCAGATTAGATAGGATGGCTAAAAAAAATTGAAGATATCTTACGCAGCCGCGAATCAAAACGAGGTTCACTGGTTTGCCATTATAAATCGCAGTAGCCCGATACTGTTGGGATTCTATCCGCCGTGGCTACGCTTGATTAATTCTCTGATATGAGTTTACCTTTACATTTTGGTCGAATGGTTCTCAGTTACGAAGCAGGAGATCCTTGCTTCAGCAGAGCGATAATCAAGCGTTGTATCCAGGCGACTGGTGAAGAACACCGGTGTGCTATGGCGGCGCCAGGGGTAGAGTCGCTGATAGGTCTGAGCTACTCTTTTTTTTCTTTATTCCCGAGGTTCTCTCCTCTGTACCACCCCGGTTCTGCCTGGGTTTGGTCCAGCCAGTCCGATTTCTTCCCCGCGTAATGTCAGGAAAGTCCCGACGGGTTCTTTCGTTCGGACCGTCCGAAAGACAGTAACCAATGAACTCTCCCGCTTTTCGGTCATTTCGAACTGTTATCCTCATTCCAGAGAGTAAAAATATTAAAATATTTTTGCTTAATAGTTTCCGCCCTGGAGAGGGGATGGGTTGGAATGCTTACAGTATTTTACTATCGTATCATCAGAATCATTTACATCTGTCTTAAGTGGAGAAGTCAGAAAGATCCACAGTGACTAACGTACGCTTTAGTTGGCGCAATGATGGCGCCATTGTATCTATTCTCTTCTGCATATTTAATTAGATCACGAGGATTAAAAAAAGAAAACAAAACAAAACAACAAATTTTGTTTCAGCGTTTCTAATGGGCTACTAAAAAGAATAATATTGCAGCCATCGTTCGCATTATTTAAAATTACGTAGCGGATACTCCATTAGGCTTCTGCTTCTGCCATTTTTAAACTCTCGTTCCAAGAACAGGAAGAAAAACAATTATCACCGCTATACCAAATTATATCGTCGGCATATGGTCAATTGCCTCGCTTTCGTTTACAATTTAGCATGGCTGCTGCGTGAAAAAGGCGTAAGAATGAATAAGGCAACGGCTGATTGAACTGATTAGATTAGATGAGAGAGAGAGAGAGGGAGAGAGAGAGAGGGAGAGAGATACTTTCGTTTTGCAGGTTGTACTTGCTATTTTACATAATGAGATCAGGCTACACTGCCAGGTAATGGAAGACCAGATGTTGAGAATACTTATATCCTCCCACTTTTCACGATGCATTTGCAGATTTTTCAGATTTGCGATGCTGGTTCTATCTGACTGAGTTCGGCTGAGTCACACACACACACACACACACACACACACACACACACACACACACACACAGGCTGTGCTTTTGTTTGTACTTGGTCTCAGACGCTCGCTGTATTTAATTCGCCTTTGTCAAATTAAGAGAGGGGGAAAAAAAAGCAAAGCCTGTTTCCCAGCCCCTGACTCGCACATTTTCAAAATGGTTTAAAACATATATGTTCAAAACAGACTCCTCAACGCGTAACAACCATTCGCAATTAAATATGCATACGTGTCAATTAGCCTCGGCATAGAGACACCAACGAAGATGGCTTGTGCTCGTATCGAGTTCGGCTCTGTTGGGATATTCGTTTTAAAGGGGATCTTCTTCATCAGTGGGTAGCCGTTACCCGTTTGGTAGATCCTCTAAGGCGGAGAGCTCTGTGATGGAGGTCGGACGGTCGCGGTCCAAGGGCCAACAAAATGGCGGCATGCGAACGGAAACGTAGGAACCATTTCTCCGTAAACTGTTTCAAAGTCAACCACGGATGATAGCTGCGTTTTTGCCTTTGGCTCTGCGAAGCAAAACTCCAACACCGACCTTCTGATATCTCTGCGGCCACGGGTGGTGGAGGAGGAGGGGGGGAGAGAGACTGGCACCGGCCTCGGTTATTCGCGTGGCCGGCCGACACCAACGTGAGCGTGTCGCTCGGACGTCACGTGACGGAGCCATGTTATCTTCGCTGATGACTCAAGATTTAGCCTCCGGTGTGACTCAGCGCGCCTACTCATCCGGAGAGAACGTGGACCGGAATTATTCCGCAAACGGCGCCGAAAGGGGGATCCCTACGATGGAGGAGGTGTGACGGCGTGGGCAGGAATTTCGCTGGGTGGACCTGCAGATGTTCCAGGGAGCTACCTTGAATGCAATGAGGTATAGGAGGAAAATTCTAAGTTTCCATGTCAGGCCAAAGGCAGGTGTGCGATTGGAGATGGCTTCTCGTTAATGGATGAGGGCACGCTCCTGCAGACCAAGCCATCATCGCCGTGTGGTACAGCTGTACTGCGGTAGAAGAAAGAGCATAGCAACCCCATATTGGGCACAGCCCTAAATCATTTTCCCTTACATTATCTATGCTAGAATTACCCATCGTTTCCTGACCCGGTCCTGCCTTACACCCCTGAAATATACATCTTCTTATTTCCATATTTATCTTTTAAAAGCCGTGTTGCAAGTAAAGAAGTCTGAATTGATCATCTGGTGACAAACACCAATTGTTTTTTTGAGATTTTGTTTGCTTTCTGCTTGTCGCTTATATAGTGAAAAGCGGGGTTGTTAACCAGCGTTAGCCTGGACCCCTGGAAACTGTTCGTAATTCTGTGCGGCTGCGCGATGCTACACCTCGTCGTTGTCATGTCGGGGACACCGGCCTCAAACAAGGCTGCCGGCAAGGGAGACAATCCCGGAGAGAAAGCGTAGTGACGCGGCTATCCGCTAGAGAGCGTCTGGCCTATTCTGCGCCGCGAGGCTCCGACGCTCCAGTCCGACTTTGGCGGGGAGAGCCCCATTTTTTTTAAAAAGATATGTGAGAGTAAATCAGCGTGAACAGAAGAACTCCGTCACCAGACTGCTAGGAAACTGTCAACTTATAACCATTACGAAAATTTTCGATGTTTCTATCTTTAAAGAAATTTGCATGCAGCCGTTCATTCATCTCTCGCCCCCCCCCACCGAGGGCTACTTGAGCCATCTGGATAGAGAAGGTGGACTGACTCGCAGATTAAAATACGGTTCCTCTAATTTAACAGCAAAATAGAGATTTCCAACAGCTAATACTCGAATATATTTGCACGAAAAATGCTTTTTAAAATATTTTTTTATCTAAATATTTCTTTAGCCCCCCCAAGGGGGGGGGGTGGCACGGCAAAACTATCTGCCAGGGTTAACAGATGTTACCTTACCCAGAACCCCCAGACGGAATGCGGCACTGAATAATCTGTATGGACCTTTACTTCCTGTTTCAATATTTGTATTTTTCATTACTGAAATTATTTTGCCGGCAGTGTTTTCAAAATATAGTGGAAAATTTTTCTTGCAAAAAAGAAGGAGAAGAAGGCAAAAGAAATCCATACATAAGCGGTCTTTCGGTCGGCTGACCAGGAGTCGTCCGGCATGCCTGCTATAGAGAACAGATTACCAAGCGTGAAATGTCGTGAGAAAAGCCTACAATGGCATCGCATGGCGCCTTCAGCTTTTCTACTTCATAAACACAAGGAGACAGCTCCCGCTGGCTTTTAAGTAGAATCTGTGCCAAGAGGAAACGAAGCGTTTTCGGGCGTTTCTATTTATAAAAAGCTAAAAAAAAAAAAAAAAAACACTTAAGGGCGGAGATGGGAAGCCTCTTCAAGTTGGCGTAGATTGTTCTGTTCCAGCGAGCTATCGTAAATCGGGGGCGGGTGGGAGGGTCGCCGTTGTCGTCTCCCTTGGATTGTACTCCGGGAGCGGTGCGCATGCTCGCGAGCCGCCTGTGGTGGCGTTTAAGGCGGCGAGGAAGGGAGGGAAGCCGGGGGGGTGAAAGAGAAGCCATCGACACGGCGCGCGCGCGCCCTCTCGACGTTGTGAGAAAAGAGATATTCCCCCCCCCCCCAGACCCGCGTGTCGTGAATCGTGGCTGGACTAATTTACACATAAATATCTACTAATCCTAACGAAACCCACAGCGAGGATATTGCTGGTGGTGGGGGGGTGGAGAGACGGATTATTAAAGAGCAACAACAGACATTTGTTATAAAATCATTAAAGCAAATCGATGTAAAATGTTCCAAAAAATGGTTTGGCCCTTTTGTCGAGTACTGCCCAGGGGAAAAAAACTCCACAAACGGACTAAACCCGGGATGAGTTACGGCTGTAAAATGATGTTCAAGAAGAGATCCATACGAAACCTTTGATCTTTAAAATACGATGCAGTCTGGAAATAGTTTAATGTACCAAAACCTTCTAAAATATTCAAAAGTAGCTCAATTTCAGAGCGTAGGAAGCCAGCTCACTCCCATGTATTATTGGAGCTTTACAGGTTTTTACCTATATCATTACTAATTATTTCACGATAAAGCATTTGTAATAACAGTTGTAAAGTTTCGGTCTTTAATCTGATCTTCGTAGCTTTCCACAGCGCTCCTTAGTTGTTGTTATTATTATTATTATATTATTATATTATTATTATTATTATTATTATTATTATTATTATTATTATTATTATATATTATTCTATTATTATTATTATTATTATATTATTTTTTATTATTATTATTATTATTATATTATTATTATTATTATTATTATTATTATTATTATTATTATTATTATATTATTATTATATTATTATTATTACGTCTGTATAGTAATTTTAACTAATATATAACTCTGTCAGTTTAATCTAGCAAGATTCTAGAAAAAGAATAAAACAGGTGGATAAGTAAAAGATAATCTGATACACCAATCATACAGATATGTACAAGAAACAACACGAAAGATGCTATTACTGATTTGTTTTTCAAATCATTTTTAAGTGTTCACACATACTCACTGACCCGACTTTATTTAAAATTATCGAAAAGATTTTTAAAAAAAAATAATTCCATTTGCACAGATTTCTTTTCAAATGGGTGATCTAACAAAATACAATTAAAAAAGGAGTAAATAATATTCAATAACTTGCATTCGGTAGTCCGGCTGAATGGCATCATAGTTGATGATGAAAGACTGAACCATATTATAATAGAGATATCTTGTAAACTGCTTAGTTGGTAACGGGTAAAATGGCCATATCTGAAATTTAGACATCTGGGGGAAAAGGTTTGGTCGATAATCGGAAACTCGGCTATATAAAGACCACACGTGTTATTCACGAATCTGTTTTCCACCTTTTGTCTTTTCTAAAAATATTATTTGTTGACTTTCCAATTACAAACGCATCCAGTTTTTTTTTTATTATTATTATTATAAACTATCATTTGAGCATGGTCGACTTTTCGATTGACATTCGGACAAATTTTCTAGATTTCTGCATATGGACGTTTTCCCGGTAAGCAACCAAACCAATTTCCCAGACGTCTACATCTTAGTATGGCAGAGTCTTTCTCCACTTTTGACGTCATTCAATCTCCACATCTACCAACGTTATCTAGCTAAATTCTCAGGACTTGTACCAAAAAAGGAAAAGAAGAAAAGAAAGCTGTACATTCTTCATAAACCCTAATGTAAATTTTAAATTATGAGGTTGAAAATTATGCCAACATGAAAAACCTGCTGCTGGTTCTTTCGAGAATAAACAGAAGCATATCTATAATGAAGGTATGAGTGTTCATCAATGTATGCAGTACGCTCATCTTATACAGAAGAGAGTAAGATATATAATAATACAGGATCTAGCGGAGAAGCCATAGCAACATTATCTAACTGGAAATACAGTTTATTTTCAAACAGAAGTAAACAGAATGGTGTATAGATTATATATTATACGAGGAGGAAGTGATAAAACTTATTTATATAATTATCAGTAGCATATTGCAAAGGAACACTGACAGATATGGAGGTTAGTAAAACCGCAAAGAATTTTGTTACGAGAGTTTAGCTTATAATTCTTTTTTAAAAAAGTAAGTAAAACAAAACTTTAGCCAGAAATTAATTGATTATAATATATCAGAACCTATCGCCCAAGAATTTGGTTAAATTACAGTCTGTCTTTGACTTCGCCGAAACGCTAAAGTAGATCTCACAGAACAAACAGGTGTTGGAAGTCTATACAGGAGAACTTCTCGTAAGAGCTACTCGATCTCAATTTAGCATCAACAGACCTACGGCTGACATCTCCATCTGTTTCCACGGTAAGTAAACACCTTCTGTCTGTCTCTCTAAACGGTTGGGATCTAATTGTCTGGTCGCGGCACTATTCCCTAACGCGCATGCACCGAACCAAATAATTCACTTTTTATAGCCGGACTTTTTCCAAACCAGCTGCCACCTATCGGGCTAAAAAGAAACAGTAAAACCTCGAGTAAGTAGTACTAGTAGAGGAATAGAAACTAACTAGCGAGCCATGTTGATCTCGGGTATGTAAATAATAATAATATAATAATAATAATAATAATAATAATATAATAATAATAATAATAATATAATAATAATAATAATACGGTTTCTATAAATACGATGTCTGCAGAAATGAGAAATAACTCTGCACGACCTCAAATATGAAAGATAGTAAATGACACTTAACTGTCACGTGAGGAAGTCACTCGGCGACAAGGAAGTGGGGAAGAGTCGTTGTCCGAGATACCTGCCGTCAGGTGATAGTTTTGACTTCAAATTAAAAAGCTGGAAAAACCGATTATTTCATTGTAAAACGCAACCTCTCATTAGTAGTGATGGTCCTCCTGTGGTGAATAGTTATATTGCTTTTAGCTAAATCCATCCTCTTTAAAAGATATAAGCGGATACGTGTAAAAACACACATAGACTAAATTCTGCTCCCAGAAATTAATGTTGTTGTTTTTTTTCCCAATATTTTGGGTGATGAAGATTTTACCAGTGGCTGCTGTAGCGCCTAATGATGTGCTACGGAATGTATTTCTTATCGCTTTCCTAGACTGGAATATTAATCGAGGAAATCACGATCTAGACTTTAATTAAATTTCCATTGCAATAGGGAAGACGGAAAAGGCCTGAATTGCATTAATATTTAATAACTCGCACGTCATTAATACCTTTGAAAAAAAAAAAAAACAGTTATCTTCTCCTGCTGCGGCGCCAGGTTCTCTACGCCTATTTCCGGTATTCCGCGTTCGTTCAATGGTAGCGATGAAAGAAGGTGGGAAAGACTAGCTGCTGTGTTTATGAACATTAAAAAAAATAAATTCGTTTCGTTCTAAAAGATATCCGCTGAACAGAAACACACGTTTAACCACAATAATGAAGGAACGAAAGAAAATAATTTCGGTTACATTGTATTATTAATACAATCAGTGAATGTTCTGCGTGTATACGATCTGGCGCCTGCGGCTTAAGTCAGCGAGGAGATGACTCTCACTTGGGTATTTAGCAGGAGGAGTTACCTGCCGTTCCCAAATGTTCGCCCGTCCACCGGAAGCAGAAAAGGCCCGGATTATAAGAAACCAACCTTGCACTGAACACTCCTATTATTATTTTTTTTAATGCGATATCGATAATCCTTCATCACCGAGAAACTTCTCTCTACCATCAAATAAAACAGTTTCATTGAATAAAATTATTTTGTTGTTGTTGTTGTTGTTGTTGTTGTCAACGTCGAAAACACTAGAAATAGAAATTTATGTCTGAATGACCGTTAACCCTTGCTTCTCACACTGCTACCCTTTTTGGAGCTTATCAATGGCATATGATATAACAACGCTGACGGAACTCCAAAATATTCTAATCATAACGTCTCAGAGGTGGGACGCCATGTCTGTCAATCCCACACAATAACTTGTTCGATTCAGAATAATCGACCCCAACGAGATTGAAATTTCGAATTCAGGCCGTAGGATTTTTATTCCAAGCGACAGTGGCGATCTAAGTCCATTAAAGCCGAGGTAATGTGAAGCTTGGGATTGCTGCGCTAACAATGATGCTTCTAATGGCGGAGGGTCACGTGACCACTTACAGTGGCTGAGGAGGAATTCTCCACCGATGGGCTGCCAGGAGCAGTAAAAACCGGAAAAGGTGTATTTCAGATCCATGGATGGATCGCTTACAAAAGGGATGAAAAATTGTATATCTAATCTACGTATCCTATGTATTCGGGGGAACAAAGATGGTTATACATTTGAATTTTACACAAACTGACATTTTGTCAGGGATCGGTAAAAAAAAGGGGGGAGGAATTTGTGATCATGAAGAAATCTGGATTTTTTTCGCTTTTCTATTGTCGAATGTAGCCACCGAAAATAACAGTTGTACCGCCAACAAGTGATCGAGGGGATTGAAACAATTCTGCCTCGCAGCGAAGATAAGAGCATTATATAAGTCAAACAGAAAAGCCAGCTGACTCCTCCAGACTTCCGCTCTGAAACATTGGCAGAGTCTCACACTTCAGGCTGGTTGTCGCAAGAACGATAACTCAGGTGTATTCGCAAGCGCCCCTTTGTAACGTTGTGGGAATCGCAAGCCAAAGTCCATCACCAGCAGTAGTCGCAGACTTGGCACCCGTCGTCCTCAGCATGGATGGCGGTTCCCGCGTTAGTGCCGTTTCTTCCACTGCCTCGCCACTGCAGAAAGACTTCTTTGAGAAGTCGAAACAGGCGCAAGACCCCGGGGTCTAGGGAGAGCGTAGCTTGAAGGCGATCACTGTCGCGCTACTGTCAGGAACCATCGGGACGACGGACGTGTTACGGAAGGTCACTCCATTCGCCGGACGCTAATCTTGTAGGGCACCTGTCGTTGATTCTCCGGCCGTCTCCCTGATCATCGGCAGCCCTGGGAAGGAGGTTGTGGCGACTTTTCTAAAACGAATGCTCCCTGTGAGCTGTCTCAGAGGAAAGACCTACCCCACGCGATTCTTAAGCGATAGTGTCGTCATGATAAAGCGATAACAGGACGGGTCCCCGCCGGGTGCCCCGCCGCCGCCCCCCCACTTTTCAACTTAAGTTTGTGCAGAAAAATCCGGCATTTAAATTTTCTAGTTGTTCGGCATCTCTTGGCTCACGTGCACCTGTGCGCGGTGAAGACCTTAGCTCGTCGATAGATCGTAATGCCGTTCGATCCTTTTACAGACATGTTCTATTTCACGTTCTCGGTGCTCCAATGAAGGCTTCTGCAATTCTTTGGATATACGGACATTTTTTAATTTTCTTTTAATATCGGTGTAGCTTCAACCAGTAGCTAGTAGTATCAAAGCCCGGTATCGTGTTGATAAATCGTACTGGCATTCGCCGGGGGGAGATGGGGGAAGACCCGTCTCTCTTTGGCTGTCGGTAAATAGTACTGGAGAAATCCTGTAGACGTCGCTGTTCGTCCGAACTGCTTTCTGCGAACTAATCTTGCGGGAAAACGAAAACGCCCACGCGGAACGAAATAGTGGGGCAGGAGGAGGGAGGAAGGGGGGCCCCGAGGGGACATCGCCTATCATCAGGGTGGGCCGGTGGAAATGAACGTGACGGCTAAAAGGAAAGTGAAACGCTCCGTGAACATCTCTTCCCCTTGCTGTATTGTCGTTACATAAATGGCGGACAAAGACCCCTACGCACTGCTGAAAACAACACAACAACAACAACAACAAGCAACGAGTGGATGAAGGATTACCATGGATAACAAAGTCCAAAGGGGGGGAGGCAAGTTAAAACCGCAAGTCCGCGCCCACCTTTCTGCTACTGTATTAAGAAGAAGATTTCATTGTGTTTCCAAGGAAACCCGTCCCACGCATATAAAGATGCGGGAGATGAGAATCTGAAAGTAAAATTTAAGATGGTAACATTTGAACTCCCCTCTCTCTCTCTCTCTCTCTCTCCAACCCCTAAAAAATAACACAAATAAATAGAACTTTGCCAAATTAACAAAAGACGTAATTTGTAGGCGAACGTGATAACTAGTACCATTTACTGCCGGCATAGCTGCCATTTCTCACTAACGGAAACTGGTATCGTTTACCTGTTGCCAGCAAAGATATCATCGAGCACCTACAGAGACTGGGCGTGCCATAACTCTGAGGTGACGTTTCAACTATTTAGTAGCGTAAAAAACAGCGGTAGAATAGAGTAACAGGAAACACGTCGCCCACATTTACGACCGCATGTATTCAGGACATCATATAAATCAACTCTACTACGGCCATCCACGAAAACATCCAGTCAAAAGGAAAAGCGAGATGCGCGCGTTTTATAGTTAAGGTCAGGTTTTTCTGTATATTGTAGATAAGTTGTCACACCCCGTGTCCATATTTCACGTCTAATCACAAAAGCGAAACGATACCAAAAAAAAGGGGGCTCGATACCATCTGATGCGTTATTGAGAGATTTGGATATCGTGTGGATGTCAGCTATCGCTAATTTAGCCTATGGACAGGGTTACTAGTCTTCCAAATAACGGGTAGCTTACAGTAGAGTCTGTTAAGCGAAGCCGATATTGTCGCAGATGTAAACTGGGCGGGATCTCATCGAAAGAAAGCGTCATAGTTGTTGATGGTCCGAGAAGGGTGAACTAGAAGGGAGCAGCCCACCACCGGCCGCCGTCACAAGGATGACAGCAGATATGGAAAACTCTCCCTCCACCAAAAGAAAGACGGGAGGGGGCGCTGCGCTGTATCTACGGACGATTCGGTGTTATCATGATTCCCTTCCTAACGTAATCTGAGAGACAGAACGCCGTAGTCTCACCCTTTTATAAGAAACGAAAGTTTGATTTGTTGCGGTGGAATAAAGTGAAATTGATTTCGATTAGAGCCCGTATTACAAAATCGAAGTCCCCGAAAGTGGCTGCCTAACTCTTTGGAGTTTTGGGGGGGTTATTTTTAAGGGCACAGGGGACGAAACTATTTCGGGCCCTAACCGCGGCCGGGAACTTGTCGGGTGGCTGGGTTTCGTCGGCGTGTTAAAATTCGGGCTGCAGCCCAATGGGAATTTCCCAAAGTCGGCGGGCGCGTGCTCGTGCGAGATTAGCGCAGAAAACAACGTGGCTGGGAAAGGAGCAGCGGCCGGAAGGTGGCGTGACGGGTGCAAAGGGAAGTGGTATGGAAGGGGAGGACGGAGGTTTGCTTCGAGCCGAAACTGCGCGCTGATGTGGCCGGCTTGCCGGCTTCCGCTCTATCCACAAAACGATTCGAGGTTCAGTCAACGGAATTCCACTCCGACACCCCCACCACCATTTGCCCTACATTGTCATTTGAATCGTTTGACTGACTTAGAAACAATGGTTCGAATGGTAACCGGAAAAGGAAAAAAAAAAAAACGAAAGAGTTACCTCCCTTACAAAAAAAAAAACAACAAAAAACGGGCAACGTCGACGACGACTCTGAACCGGACTCAGAAAAATATGAAAGAGAGAGAGAGAGAGAGAGAGAGAGAGAGAGAGAGAGAGATGAGAGAGAGAGAGAGAGAGAGAGATGATGTCAGTACAAGGAGAGATGATGATGTCAGTCAGTACAGAGAGCGAGAGAGAGAGAGAGAGAGAGAGAGAGAGAGAGAGAGAGAGAGAGAGAGAGAGAGAGAGAGAGAGAGAGATTGATGATGATGATGCCAGTACAGAGAGAGAGATGATGATGTCCGTACAGGGAGAGATGATGATGTCAGTCCAGAGAGAGAGCGAGAGAGAGCGAGAGAGAGAGAGAGAGAGAGAGAGAGAGATAGAGAACGAGAGAGAGAGATGATGTGAGAGTCAGTACAGGAGAGTGATGATGTCATTCAGTACACAGCGATGAGCGACGAGAGAGAGAGAGAGAGAGAGAGAGAGATTGAGTCGATGCGGACAGAGAGAGAGAGGAGAGGAGAAAGATGCCTCCTAGACAGTTTCCCTAGTCGGCAGACCTTGACCTCTTTAGTCCGACTTCCCGAGTACATACAAACATCGGTATGAAAGCCTAAAGGCGGCCCAGTCCTTTATCCCCACCGCACCCCCAACCCCACGCGGTACTATGAATGCCTGGACACGTTGGTGTAAAAAAACTCTTATTTTTGTAACAATCATTATAAGCCAAGCAGCCGACGCAAAGAAGGAAAAAAAGGGGGGGGGTTCCTTATATATATATATATTTTTTTTTTTAAAAAAAACGTTCGTCTCGGATCGGAATTCAGTTCAGTTTTTTTTTCAATTTGGAGCTTTAAAATTGTGGAGTGGCGCCATAGCCGCTTAGTTCCTGGACACGAGATCTCGCCTGTTTGTAAAAACTTATATTTCAGACTTCCCGTCAAATATGTTTGTTAATTTACGCATGTAAATAAACACAAAAGAGTCCTGTCACAGGGGTTTTTGTTGTTATTTTTTGCCATTTACGATCGAGTAACCAACTCCCTCCCGCCTTCCAGATATGCTATGTATCTGTATTGGTGCCATCAACAGACTTACGGCAGTGACGTGATCGTCAATGGACCGGTCTTTATTCCTGCTTAAAAGCGGGGTTTTCAGACGAGAATGTTCCCCCCCCCCGAATCTATTCCGACTTAAGTAGGTGCATTCTAACAATCGGCGTCCAGTCTCTGCGGCGGGCAGCCAATCCCGTACACCTAACACCCAGTCACCCAGATCCGACACCATCTCCTTTCTGCCGAAAAATGTCTGGGTGAAGAACAAACACAACAACGGCGGGCTGGATAAAGGCATTATTCCCTTACCCACCCACTCGCACCCCGAGCTCAGATCACCCACAGTAGATATAAATTTCACGGCTGGAAGGGGCTTTTATCCCGAAGCAGTGATGTCTAACGTAAAGGGAGGGAATTCGAGTTAGGGGCGACCGCTCGGCCTGCTAGCCAGTCTACAGCTCTGGGAAACGGACTCAGCTCTCTGTACGGGCGAAAAAGAAAGGGTCCGTCACCTTAACGTTCAAAAAGGGAAAATAATCGGGTGCCTTCTTTTTTTGGTGAGTTATCAGATTTTAAGATAGTTCTATCTCTCTTGATTCTAAATATCCAAACGATGAACGGCTAGGTATAGATTGTATATATCATATACGTACGGCTATCGCTACTTACTTTCCCGAAACGTGGGATTGCAAATCGGAGTCCAGACCCCTGCTTTCAAAGATTAGATGTCCTTGTGTCTCGTCAACTTACGTAAGAACCATTAAAAACAATGATTATATAAAAAAGCAGCTTATTTAAAAATAAGTATCTTGCTTTGCGCGATTGGGTTTTCCAGTTGAAGCCATTTCCCGAAATGACTGGAATGCGAAAGTAATGGCATTAAACACTTATATAGGTAAATTGATAAATGCATATATTTCTGTAAACACTCCAGCATTCACGCAGATTGCATATTGGCCGTCTTCATCGCGATCGATAACGTTTCTAAGGATACTATTCGGAATTCCCCCGGCCTCCTTCAAGTCTTGGGATGGGAAATGGCGACGTTCAATCGCTCTACTCCCTCAGGTTAACGCTTCTTTTAGCGTCCTGCCAACATCGCTTCGTTCGGGTTAGCTCGATCGTCTGTCTGCATCGTCGTCGTGGAATCTCCCCAGCTTTGCCCGTCCCGCCGACCGAGATGGAAACGGATCGACACCCGAAATGCTCGACCCCCCCCCGAGACTATTCGCTGTCGGCGGGTTTCGACGTAGAGAATGCGACACACCGACACGGTGAGACAATCCTGGCTGTGTGGAGATAAGCCACTGGCTGCGCAAGACGTTACCCCCCGCTGATCAGCTGACGAGGAACACGGCGAGACATAGCGATCCCATACCTAACCACGACATAGCACTGGTGTGGCGCTATTACTTCGCGTTTAGTCATTTCATGACATGAAAACCCTATTTCTTCCATCCACCATGCTTTCTATATATTTGCCTCGCGGGGCCTTTGTCGCTAATCAGGCCGTGGATTAACCCTTTGACTAAAACGACAGTAGGCTTTTCACGTCTTGGGATTATACAATCGGCTTCTGTTGGTCGCGAGCCCCGATCTGTTGTTCGTAAGTAATTTTCTTTTTACCGACGTTTTAGTCCACTGCGCCACCTGGTGTTAATATTCCTACTGAAATGTCTACCGCACATCAACATCGGTTCGCTCCAAAACCCCTGACGGTGGCGACCTGCGACGTCGATTTATCGGTTAGTTAGTTCACAACTAATGGAGTGATGGGAGATAATCCAACCCGCAGCCCCCCCTTGTAGCAGTGGCCGCAGATAACGCAACTAACTTCCTGATTTTTGAAGATCTCGTGTGCATAGAGTAACTTATGCAGATTTGTCGACGTGCAGATATCGTGTATCCGTACCTTATTCCAGGTGGCGAGGGCAACAAAATAACGAATGTCCGGGCACACGCTAGAGAAAAAAGCTAGGAAAATCCTCGTCTATTGTTTCACCCAACAAGTGGGGGTATCTCTGATAAAAACTTCCTTAGTCATTCGAAATATTTAAAGGCCTTTGAAGCCAACTAAGAGAGAGGAGAGAGAGAGCGAGAGAGAGAGAGAGAGATGATCGTGATCAAGAAGTCATTTGTCAGTACACAGAGAGAGAAGAGACGAGAGAGAAGAGAGAGAGATGATGAGTCATTAGAGAAGAGAAGAGAGAGAGAGAGATGATGATTCAGTCCAGAGAGAGAGAAGAGAGATAGAGATGTGAGAAGAGAGAGAGATGAGAGAAGATGAGATGAGAGCAGTACAGAGAGAGAGAAGAGAAGAGAGAGAGAGAGAGAGATAGAGAGAAATGTGAGAGAAGAGAGAGAGAGAGAAGAGAGAGAGAGAGAGCGAGAGAGAGAGAGATGATGATGTCAGATTACAACAGAGAGAGAGAGAGAGCGAGAGAGAGAGAGAAAGCTGATGTCATACCAGAGAGAGAGAGAGAGATAGAGAGAGAGAGAGAGATGAGTCCGTACAGAGAGAGAGAGAGAGAGAGAGAGAGAATAAAAATTTAAAAAACCCGAGCCGAGCAAAACGGGATTCGAACTCGCGCGCGGGAGAGGGCCCCGGCCCGGAGTCTTCGATACAAACCACCTTAGCGGTACAGTTCGACTATGAAGCACGTGTCGAGCTCGTGCGAGAGACCGAACTGTGATCGATTTCTGCTAAGCTACACGCGGCTCGTTAATAAAAATAATAATACACAGCAGCGGTGGCCCGGTATTTCTTATTATAATTTGACATATGTTGCCACTGGAATAACTGTTTGGATATATATATATAGGGAGAAAAAAGGGCTGAGCATTTCGCAGCCAGGAGGTTCTTTGGTAAGGGCGAGACCGCCAGTTGTCGGGAGCGAGGGCAGATCGTCGCCCGCGATCAATGAACTGGTCACGATTTTACTGCTTCTATTTCCCTTCGTTGTTATGCTAAAATACCGAGGATCTTACGCCGAAAACGGCCCTAGGTGCGCGCCCGTGTGTGTGCGCGTGGAAACCAAATAAACGAAAAAAAAAAAAAAAAGGAGGGGGGAGCTAACGGCAACGGGTTAACTTTGTTTTTAGACGAGTGCGTCGCGCTCTCTCGTCGTTATTCGGTTGTCCGGGGTCTGCCGTGGATGCCAGTGGCGAGAACCCAACCCCCTCCCCCCACCACGAGATCTGTTTCGCGTGGGCGTGTGCGACACCGTGGCAGTCCACGTGGGTCTGGCAGTTTACTTTCTAAACGTCGTCTTTCCTGTATCCCCCGCTAACCCTACGGTGGGACCGAAAGTTGGCCGCCACCCCGGCCTTGCCCGAAGGCTGGGTCTCGGTCAACCCCTCACTAACTCACCCCTGGTCAACTGCCAGAAAAACACGGACGAGTTTGTTTCTGCGTGGTAACCGCTCGACATTAAATGTGAAATTTACTTTGATCTGCTGGCGGCTACAACAAGCTCGGAAATTGGTTCTGACGCCGCCCACCTGATTTCAGCAGCGACGATAACTGGGGCATCAGTTAGAATTGTTCGCAGGGCTGCTGCTGCTGCTATAGTCGCTGAAATATAAATAAAAGTTTTCAGACGAACATGGCAGCCTATACGCAGCGATCTGCAATAGGGTATGGAGATTCCACGTGAGTAAATACACTCGCGAGTCATTCCAGCTGGCTGCGAGCCGTAGGAACAGCTGGATGAACGGGGTGGGGGACCGAAAGGGGTGCTGTGTGGGCGTCTGCCGAGAACCATCCATCAGATGCTGTCTCCGTATCAAAGAAGAGCCGGCAGAGAAGAAATCGATCCTCGCTCCACGGAACCCAAGCCATCGATTGCGGAGGGCTACCACGCTCTCCTGAACAAGGTTGCGTTTGTTTCAGAAGCCTGGTTTGTCACGGTTCTTAGGCAAGTGGGTTTGGGTCGCGTCGATCCTTCCCCAATCAAAAGAACCACTTGTTTACAACACAGGAACCGCTTCGTCGATGTACAGGGTCAGCAATACCCCGTTTCTAACATCCATGGAACCCGCACGTGTTTTTAAACCACGAAGTGTCAGCCCGGCCCCTTCCCTGACGCAAGTATAAAGTATCCACCCCCTTAACCACCCCTAACAAGTTCGAAACCTTCTCAGCCCCCCCACACACCTCCGCTGATGGTGAATCGTGACGTAAGACCGGCAATCACACCAGAGAACCCGTCAGTTCCCTGCATGCAGATACCAATATTCATTCCGGGTTCTTTGAAAATGTAACATGTCCGCAGAAATCTTCGGTGTGGAGAAGGGGATTGGTGGTGGTCAGGGCAAAGACATCTCCACAGCCTTTAAAATATAGTAAAATCTTCCATTTCCAATACTTTTCTTTTCCCCTTTTGATTATCGTTTGAGGGAAGTGGTAGAGAGCCCCCTAAAAGAGGGGAGGGACATTCGGCGATATCAAAATTGCGTGCGTAGTTTGTCCTCGTGATATGGGGGCCGTGCAAGAACTGTAGCATCGCTGGGGACAAAGGGACTAGAAGAGGCACCGTTGCTGGGCTTCTAATAATAATAAATAATAATAATAATAATAATAATAATAATAATAATAATAATAATAATAAGAATAATAATGATGATGAATAATAATAATAATAATAATAATAATAATAATAATAATAAAATAATAATAATAATAAGAATAATTAATAATAATAATAATAATAATAATAATAATAATAATCATAATAATAATAATCCATAATAATAATAATAATAATAATAATAATAATAATAATAATAATAATAATAATAATAATAATAATAATAAAAAAGAAAAAAAGCCCAAACCTTTCAGACAACGAGGTGCTTTTGCCTAATTGGTGGTTTGAGTTCTCCGGGCACCGTCCTCCACGCCCGCCCATTTCCCCTCCCACCTCCTTCCCATTAAAAGAAGGGGGAAAAGGAACAAGCGAATTAAAAAAAAAAAAAAAGGTGGGTCTCTCACCAGTTCGTGGGATTCTTTAAAAGAATGGAGGGGGTTGGGGGTGTCTATATTTAGCGATCACCGGCTGAGAGGTAATTTTAATATACCTTTAATAACTGGCATGAAGAGCGGAGATGCCTTTATGTGGTATGTTTACAGTTCCCCGTATTTAATGTCGGTTATTAAAGATGAGTTAAAGAGGAATCGTCGTGCAGTCGGTGTCTGAGTAAGACTACTGATTACGTGCCTCGCGCCGCCAGCCAGATGTCCCCCTAATAAAGCCGATGTCTGCCGCAGGGGTGAGGGTGCGGGGACGGACTTTCACTCAAACAACCCCCCCCCCCGTCAGATCAATCGAAGGGTCTTCAAACCCCATAACGGTCCCCTTTCCTCTCCTCTTTACGCCTCCGGTGTGTTTTTTTTTTTTTTTAAATTAATACTTTTATTAATGTCGGCCGAAAACGTAAACCTCTTTCGAACGAGGCCCCCATCAGTCTCTAATGAGTGTAAATTTTGATTTGTGGCTGTTCCATACCTTTGCCGTGGAAGGAAGGGCCGACTTATTGGCTGGGCTGTTTTATTAACCTGTCTCTAATCAGCAGCGGTGTTGGCCAACCGCTCAGACGCTTTACCGTAATAATGGCGGGCGGACTGATTCAGATTGATGACGCCAAATCACCTGATCCTTTACTGCCCCGATAGAATTCGGGGCACGGAGGGGCCGTATATGCAACTCTTCATTCTTAAAAATAAATCCCCCTCCCCCCAAACGCACGCTGTTGCACAATATATAGTCTGATATAGGCCGCGTCACACCCAAGTTGAATTAACCCTTTGAAGAGGGCACGTCCGTACGTTTACGGGGCTGTGAGTCTCAACCCTGACGGAGTACAAGCCAGCCCGCGAAACCTTGGAAAAGCGTATTTTACATCCACTCTCCGTAAATGTGCGGGCGCGCTCCTCCTCAAAGGGTTAATACGCTTAGCCATTACGGGTGAAGTTGCGGAGTTCAGGCTGTGACTTTTAGTTGAACGTTCTCGTGCATTTACACCCGCACAGCCGACGTGCCGCCGTTGTTATGCTACAGCGCTTCCGATTGGTTTTCATCTGACTGTCTGACGTCATTATTGCCCGACCCGGCCCGCCCCCCCCATCTGCAGTGACGTCACCGGTAATTGTCGTCGACATTATAAACAGAACGGTCAAGGGTTAAGCTCTCGGTTTCTGCTTTTTTTTTTAAAAAAAAAAAATTTTTTAAATATAAATCGTTCTAGGAGAGATTGGAACTACGATGTTCCACGAGTGTTCTTCCTTGCTACAGGCAGTGAAGCTGCTGATGCAGGGCGCTAGGGGGGGGTGGGGAGGCAGCATTGGTGGCCTCATCGGACGGCTTTGCTTTAAACCGGCTAATCAATGATGAACAGCGCCAACCTACATCTCAACTAACTGATGAAAGCTGATTTAAAACCTGGTAACGGGCAGCGATCGAAGAATTAGACAAATAATTGTTTCATGTAGGACTGATGAGAACTCGTGGCCGAGAGGAACCTTCTCTCTATTTTTTGATGTTGTTGGAGGTAATGATAATGAAAGAGTTGGAGAAATTACTTTTTCTGACGTTAATGCGAGCGCATAACAAATGACTTCATTTTTTTTTTTATGGAGAGTGAGAGCGATTGCAAGAATGTCGGAGGAGGAGGAGGGAGGGAGGGGGGAGAAAACGAATTATCTTTCTGATCTGAGACTAATGGCCGTGTAAGGCTCGGAAAATGACTTGTGTGGTTTAGGAGAGCTGTGTGCTCGGGCTCTTTGTCGTTGTTTTCCCTTTCTTCGTTCCGTGCGGGGTGATTACCTGAAAGACTCGGTAATGGTTTAAAGTTTCAGAGTGGACAGAGTCCGTTTTGATTTACAACTAAATAGCTACGGCGAAGTTCTGTGAGCGTACGCCACTCATCCAGAGAGCTGATGACGGGCGAAGCGACGGATGCGATGATTTCTGACGAGCACCATCGGTAGCGAGGGCGATATTAGCGATAACGGTAATGATGCCAACGATGAAGATTAGAGCGGCGGTTATGCTGGCGGATAGTAAAAAACGAGACTGGCAGGCGTCGATGACAAGATGATTGATATGTTGATGACAGGAGTAATGAATACGGCGGCAATAATACTGAATGGGACAAAAGGAATATTATTTTATAGAGCTGACGGTAATGATGATAAATACAACGGGAAGAATTACAGTTAACGAGAATTATGCTGACTTCGGTGACTATATTAATAATAATAAAGATGGTAGTAACTGTCGAGGACAGAAGGTAAATCTGATGGTCAAATTAGATAACTGTGAGGGCTGTGAGTACGAAGACGATGCGATGAGAATGAAAACGGCTGTGAACTACGATGACAATAATAATGATGACGATTTTAAGAATGACAGCTTCGATGACGAGATGGCAGCGAGCGTAACGATGACGTTAATAAATGACACTATAGTGATGGTGATGGTGGGAAAGTTGATGACAGTAATAATGTATTTAATATTGACGATTTTGACAATGAAGAGATGTCATCTATGACGATGGCAGTGATAAAGACAGTGTTAGTAACAATGGTATAAAGGATTGTGAGGGAAGCACACGAATAATGAAAACGTGATAACTGATTGCGATATCGTTTTAATGACAAATATAGCACGACGAAATAACGGTAGAAGTGTCCACAACAACGAGCGAGTGCCAGGTGACAGGTAACAAAATAGCAGTAAAAATATAGTAAACTTTTTTTTAAAGTGCCGACACGAGTCAGTCTCTGATATCAGTTAACTTTGTCTTCAATCATTCAGAAAAGGACCCAGCATTCGATCTTTTCGTTTCTATGTAAAATAAGCAAAATTATCGCCTCTTATCTAAAAAAAATCGTCAGAAATATTGTCAGATGACGCTTACGAACAGAGAAGCGCGGTAGTAGAAAACAGGAATCTGACCCGATGTGCACATATCCACACGATTGGACAGCGCCTGTCAGATCTTCTGTCTCACACGGGTGGAGACAGAATGAGATGAAGTCGTCGTTTCAATTATTCGACACATCTTAGATGTTTAAGACATCGTGGCCAGGTAACTTCGCAACCGAGACGCCGTTGTTCTTGTACCTTCAACCGGAGGGACCTCGATAGAGCT
Organism: Nautilus pompilius; assembly: GCA_018389105.1. NCBI lineage: Eukaryota > Metazoa > Mollusca > Cephalopoda > Nautilida > Nautilidae > Nautilus > Nautilus pompilius. The sequence continues at coordinate 21,530 of JACATO010000490.1, read as the reverse complement.
TAAAAATGGCGCCTGAAGAATGGCTAGCGCCTGTCAGATCTTCTGTCTCACACGGGTGGAGACAGAATGAGATGAAGTCGTCGTTTCAATTATTCGACACATCTTAGATGTTTAAGACATCGTGGCCAGGTAACTTCGCAACCGAGACACCGTTGTTCTTGTCGGAGGGACCTCGATAGAGCTTAAAAATGGCGCCTGAAGAATGGCTAGCGCCTGTCAGATCTTCTGTCTCACACGGGTGGAGACAGAATGAGATGAAGTCGTCGTTTCAATTATTCGACACATCTTAGATGTTTAAGACATCGTGGCCAGGTAACTTCGCAACCGAGACACCGTTGTTCTTGTCGGAGGGACCTCGATAGAGCTTAAAAATGGCGTCTGAAGAATGGCTACGGAACGCTTAATCGTTTCCTATTCGGATCTGTGCGCTTAGAAATTTTAGAGTTGAAACTGAATCTAGTGTCGAAGTACAACTGTAGGTGTCGCTGTAGCGGTATCGTCCATCGCGTAGCTTCACTCCGTGAACTTACCGGTTCGTGCCGCACTCAGTGAATAAGAAGATTTCAAGGACATTCTATTTAATTTAAAAGCAACTTTAAACCGGAACGCATATATATTCCTACATTATCCGATATCACCACGCGGTATCTATCAATATTAAATGATACTGAAATGCGTTTCATGCCATTATGTTCGTAAATAATAAAATCCTTGTAATAACAAAAAACGGTGTAAAAGAAAACAATTTTTTGTCTAGACAAATCTCAGGTTCTCCTCTGTCGTTGCACATACGCTCAATTAGACAAATCTAGAACCGTCTAGACTTCAGACTCGGTCTCAGCACCTTAAAGAAATCGTGGAGATTAACGACAATGGAGTCTCACGTTGGCCCCGGGTTTGGCGATAATACACCGATTGTTGGCGGGCACTTTTTTTCTAATGACTCTGTTGTGACTTAAGACAAATGGGACCGGTTCGGTGTTAATAATCCCGTCGACAATCGCCTCTGTTACGCAGTCACGCGGAAAGAGAATTCCTTGTCAACGTTGCGCTTTCTTTAAAGCAAAAAAACAACAAAAAAAACCTTTAAAATTCATTAAAGATTATTTTTTTTTTAAAAAAGGGAGAAAATGAAGCAATTAATCCAACCCTTTTAGACACTACAATGATGATATTAACCCTTACATTTTAATTTTAAGTTATGCTATTTAAAGGTTATTAATTCATCGAAGATTGTACACCTGACAGTGGATAGTTAACCGCCGACTGCTACAAAAGAATATTAATTCTTGTCAACGTGCAATTAATTTAGAAAATTGTCCAGTTATACTGTGTTACAGGAGAAGATGCTGATGGTGGACCGACCCAGTTCACAGGTGAAAGGAAGATGGCAAGATGGCATCTTCTACCGGAGTTGTGCACGGCACTAGTTTATATACCTTTAGCTATAAGTTAGACGTTTATTATTATTATTATTATTATTATTATTATTATTATTATTATTATTATTATTATTATTATTATTATTATTATTATTATTATTATTATTATTATTATTGTTGTTGTTGTGTTTTTGTTGGTTGTTGTTGTTATTATTATTATTATTATTATTATATTATTATTATTATTATTATTATTATTGTTGTTGTTGTTTGTTGTTGTTGTTGTTGTTGTTGTTTTTGTTATTATTCTTATTATTATTATTATTATTCTATTATTATTATTATTATTATTATTCTTATTATTATTATTATTATTACAAATTTAAATTACGTGTTTTTTTGTAATCTTTTAAAAAAAACATCTGAAATAGTAATTAAATTGGAAACAGCTACGATTATTACTCGATTTTTAATCTGTCCTTCAAATTTCATCGATTTTCTGCAAATAAATTGGATATTCCCTAGTTTGTCTTGCGTCGTTTATGTAAACATATTTACTGTCATTTATACGAACTTTCTGATGACCATAAAGATGACTGACCCTACCTTAAAAAGACTTAAGTACACGGAGTAAGAAACGCACGGTTAGAGGATAAGCCTCTACCTGTTCTAACAGGTAATAAAATGCTAAGCATATTTAACTAGCGTATCCGACATGAAACTAAAAATATTACAGTTCTATTACATAAAGATGCAGTGAGTCCACATCTCGAATATACTTTGAATATCTTTTTTTTTTTACGATTAGAAATATTAGATTTAACCTTTTTTATACGTTAGACGTTTAAAAGAGAGAGAGAGACCCGAGAGTGAGACACCGAGAGAGAAACACCGAGAGTGAGACACCAAGAGAGAGACCCGAGAGAGAGAGACCCGAGAGAGAGAGAGAGAGAGAGAGAGAGAGAGAGAGAGAGAGAGAGAGAGAGAGAGAGAGAGAGAGAGAGAGAGAGAGAGAGAGATATGGAGAGGGGGAGATGGAGGGGAGTGGGGTACGTATGTGTGTGCGCCGAGAAAAGAACGAAGTTCACAACAACAAACAAGTCAACAGCGCATGAAATTGCTTTCAAGATTTGGTGGGAATTCATTAACGCCGTTCGGTCCGGTTAACATTCAGCGCTGATATCGAAGATACAATGACAAAGAATTTGACCGGGAAATTACTAACGTCAGGTTTTTTGGCAAGAAAAAGAAATTTATTGACAATACCCGTGAAGGAATGACATGAAACGACAAAATATTGAAATATCACCGGCTGTTTGTTTATTGGCTTTCCGCTTTAAATTGTCGCCGATACACAATTTTTGGTGCGCAGGCCCTGGTCAGAAGGGACAGACTGTAAAACTGGCCAGCCAGCTAGCTGACCCGTGATAACTCCGCGCCTAGAAACCAGCCAACGCGTGGGCAGTGGTAGGACTGTTAAAACTCAGAAAGCTGGGTGTTGTCAGAGTGTTGTTCTTGTTTTTTTTTAAAAAAAAATAAGCTACGAAAAAATGTAGCATTTCTGTCTTTGTGGGTGATGTTTTAGAAATGCAGTGTTCAGCAACCGGACGTTGGTATCTCCGAATAAATTCTCAGATCGAGGCGACGCCCTCAGCGCACGGTCGTCGTCCTCCTCTGTAGAAGAGGCTCTTTTGGTGTTGGCTGCTCTCTTTCCTTCCTCTTCTTTTTTTTTGCGGGCTATTACAATAACTCCGTACAAGACGTGCGCGACATCTTTCAGACGGGAAATGGCGAATATCCTTCGCCTAAAAAATTCCTGCTATTTGTAAATGTTTTGTTTCTTCTTCTTTTCTTTTCTTTTTCAAACTCCAGTGTCAAACGTCACAGTTCGCATGTGCGCTTATCTTCAAAGTGACCCAAGAAATATTCATGCGAGGGGCAAACCCTCTCCCAACCGGAAAAAACCTATTATTATTATTATATTATTATTATTATATTATTATTATTATGATTAGTATTATTAAGTATTATTATTATTATTATTATTAGATTATTATTATTATTTTCTTTTTTAAAAAAGTTTCAGGAAAGAGATACGATACGCGGGTGTACAGAAAAGGCTGAGGCCACGCGCTTTCTTATATGTATCGCAAAGGGAGAGTGAAAATTCTCGACTTTTAAAACCATCATCTACGTATATTTTCGGGAGAAAAGAGATGGCAGCGCCCCTCTACGAGCAATTCTGGTTGTGGACCAAAAAATAAAAAAAAAAAAAAAAATATATATATATATATATATATATATATATGATATATATATATATATATATAGAGAGAGAGAGAGAGAGAGAGAGAGAGAGAGAGGGAATGAGAGAGGAGAGAGAGAGATGGGGGTGTAAGGGGAAAAATGGAGAAGAAGAGAGAGATGAGAGAGGGAGAGATGAGAGAAGGGAGAGAGGAGAGAGAGAGAGAGGGGAGAGAGGGGGAATGAGAGAGAGAGAGAGAGAGAGAGAGAGAGAGGGGTGAAGATGAGAGAGAGAGAGAGAGATGGGGGTGTGAGGGGAAGAAATGGAGAAGAAGAAGAGAGATGAGAGAGGAGAGAGGAGAGAGAGAGAGAGAGAGAGATGGAGAGAGATAGGGAGTGAGAGA
>JACATO010000490.1:0-15000 GCA_018389105.1 Nautilus pompilius | reverse complement strand
TATTTGGATATAATAGGTATATCGTGATTTTAATGTAATGTTGAAATCTGAAGAAAAATAATTCAATGCCATGAGCCGAGATACGCCAAACAGATAATTACAATTTTACATAATATTAATAATAATTAGGTTTACGAAGAAAAAGTAAATGCTGTAAGTTTAGAATATAAAGAGATAAGAAATAAATACCGGACTTTTAATGGTATGTGTTGGTCGTGGGTGTATCGAACTTTTAACGGTATGTGTTGGTCGTGGGCGTATCGAACTTTTAACGGTATGTGTTGGTCGTGGACGTATCGAACTTTTAATGGTATGTGTTGGTCGTGGGCGTATCGAACTTTTAACGGTATGTGTTGGTCGTGGGCGTATCGAACTTTTAACGGTATGTGTTGGTCGTGGACGTATCGAACTTTTAATGGTATGTGTTGGTCGTGGGCGTATCGAACTTTTAACGGTATGTGTTGGTCGTGGGTGTATCGAACTTTTAACGGTATGTGTTGGTCGTGGGTGTATCGAACTTTTAACGGTATGTGTTGGTCGTGGGTGTATCGAACTTTTAACGGTATGTGTTGGTCGTGGACGTATCGAACTTTTAATGGTATGTGTTGGTCGTGGGCGTATCGAACTTTTAACGGTATGTGTTGGTCGTGGGCGTATCGAACTTTTAACGGTATGTGTTGGTCGTGGACGTATCGAACTTTTAATGGTATGTGTTGGTCGTGGGCGTATCGAACTTTTAACGGTATGTGTTGGTCGTGGGCGTATCGAACTTTTAACGGTATGTGTTGGTCGTGGACGTATAGAACTTTAATGGTATGTGTTGGTCGTGGGTATATCGAACTTTTAACGGTATGTGTTGGTCGTGGGTGTATCGAACTTTTAACGGTATGTGTTGGTCGTGGGCGTATCGAACTTTTAACGGTATGTGTTGGTCGTGGGCGTATCGAACTTTTAACGGTATGTGTTGGTCGTGGGTGTATCGAACTTTTAACGGTATGTGTTGGTCGTGGACGTATCGAACTTTTAATGGTATGTGTTGGTCGTGGGTGTATCAAACTTTTAACGGTATGTGTTGGTCGTGGGTGTATCGAACTTTTAACGGTGTGGACTGATCGTTGATGTATCGAACTTTTAATGGTGTGGGCTGATCGTGGGTGCATCGAACTTTTAATGGTGTAGGCTGGTCGCGCTGACAGTAAACACGCCAGTGAATATTTAGCAAGAAGTATTGACGCGTGATCAACAATACCACAAACACCCCACTCACCTACAACATATGGGCCTTCTCGCCGCACGTTTGGTGGTAGCCATCGGATGTCGGATATAAATCACTGACTGTTCAACTATTAACCACCCGCTGACTGTTTGGCAAACCAATCGACCCGTGCAGTGGCACTGCAAAATCCATATCTAAATTATGGAGGTTTCCTTCCTGCCGTAGGTGAGCGGCTATATTCTGCACCTTGCTCTTTTCGGCTTGGTTCGGGAAATTGACACCAGGGGTACGTTTTCCTTCGGTGGGTAACTGACTGCCTTACTCGCCGAGGTCGGCGCGCGGACATGAAAGAGAACACCTATAAATACCTGAAGTTCTGTTTGTGTATGGCGTATCTCAACACAACTCGTGAAAGACATAAACGCTTCTGAAGCTTCTTCGACACACATTTTCTTCTCGTAATGTGTCTACCCGCCGAGTTTAGCTTCTAGTAACCGACATCTCGGCGGACGGTAGCCACCTAACGACGGTTAGCGAACGATGTCTACAGCTGACGGCCCTGAACTACGATTCAAGATCGATCTACTTCACTTTTTCGTTTTAAATATTGAACAACAGAAATGAAAGAAAGAAACAACACACACAAAAAAAGGAAATGCGCGCACCGTTTAGAAATTACTGATATCGATGAGATTTATATCACCGCCACAGGTAAGATGCGAAGCGGTAATCTTACCTTCCTTGTCGGACCTCTGTAGTTTCATGTCGCCAAGGATGCCGTCGATGGAGTGATTGGTGCTCCGCTCACCTTTCTCGCTGCTACCTTCTGACTGTCCGTCTCGCCTTCCTCGCGCCTCTTCTTCGTCTTCCTCATCGTCGATGATGTCTTCTTCTTCATCGTGGCGCTGGAACCGGCTCCGGAGCACGCGGCTGATGGAGCTAACACTGGGCACGGTGCTGCGGTCGCAGATGCTTTCCTTCAGCAGTTTGTCCCGGATCTCCCAGCTGAAAATCCCCGGGTTCTCTTTCTTGTACTGCTCGATCTTCTTCTCGACCTCGGGCGTAGCCACCCGCGGTTTACTGCCCCCGATCACCCCAGGCCGAATGCTTCCGGTTTCCTGGTATCTCTGCAGTATTTTACTGACGCAGCCATGGGACACCCTCAGCTGGCGACTGATCACGCACGGCCGCACGCCCTGGGCGGCAAGTTCTACAATCTTGAGTCGGATATGGTTGGGCAAAGGTCGACCATTGATGAACACTCCGCCCAGCTGGTTCACTCGTCCCTGCCCTATAATAAATGAAAATGAAAGATACTTATTATTTTTGCCTCCGGGCGTGGATCGTAATCGTCGCCAGGACAACAACGTGCACAGGTCTGATGACGGCCAGACGAAGCTTGGCTGACGATTCCAACTGCATGTCTAATTTTAAATAATTGCGTGGACTGGGAAAAGAATAACAACAAATAAATAATTGGGTTTTTTTATTTACAAAATTTTAATTTTTCACATTCTTAAATTATTTGAATATTTAATGCTGCTGGCGTTGTAAAAGTGGCTTAACCTGAGTAACGTCAGCAATCCACTAATCCGGTAAAGCCCTTAGATCTGTTTACTGTTGGCAACCAGCAGGAAGATTTTTTCTTTCTCTTAAAACCGTTTAAACGCGATAACTGGAAATATCGAGGGGAAAATACGCACTTAATTAATTTTCTTCGTCTCTATTCGTTAAAAAACAAGTCTCAACATCAATTAATTAATTTAACTTGAGAATAACAGTAGGCATATCAAAGAAAGAAACGGGATGAAAAGATTGAGAGGAAGAGAGACAAGAACTGACAAAACCTGAACTGGATATGGAACCGACAGAGCTCGGGGGAAGGGGAGACTACCACGATACTACCACAGGTGCCGATGTTTAAGCACGGAGATATGTGTTATTGTATTTTCTCATCACAACTTACCGGGCGTGCGAAAATGCATCACGTGTTCTGGTTGTATTGTATTTCAGATGATATTTAATGCATATCTAGTGTCTGGATTTAAATGTGCGCCCGAAAGTAAATTAAATTCAGCTTCATCCCAGCACTGCACGATAAGACACCAGCAGAATTTGGATATAATAAAGGCTAAAAATGCCGAATTACGTCCCTTTGCACCACGGGGGGGGGACCGTTGTTGTTTGTTTTTGCCGGTAGTCGGCGCTCTTCTTCCGTCGTACGTGCGCGGTAAAACAGAAGGGCACATCCCTGGCGAACGCTGTTTTATTGCTGGTCCCGCTGAGGCAGAGCCCGACAGCTCCACAGGTACTAATTGCGGCCGTTTTCAGGCCAATGTCGGCCGGAGGGCCCCCACGCCGGGAGCCTCCTCCTCCGCCCCCCAAAACAACAACAACAAGTCGGTGAGGTTCGGGAGAGGATTTTCGCAGGAGGCAGCTTTACAGGTGAGTAAAGATGCTGTTGCTGCTTTGAATTAAATGCGCGAAGATTTCGAGATTGGGCCCGAAGGCTGAACAGGGACGAAGTCCCGGTCTTACATTCAGACGGGTGTTGGGGGGGGGAGGGGAGAGGTGAGGTTCGACCGGAAGGAAACGGTGATGGATCTATGGACGTCGGCCACGTCATCGGAAACATGCGCGCGCTGCGGTACCGCGTCTAATCAACGGCGGTCAGGGTGTCACCGAAAACGGAGGCGAGCAGACGACAATATTTTCCCGCCTCACATATGGTCTTGGTCGGAGCCGAGAACGCGGGCTCGGTAAAATTCCCATCGGGTTTATGCGGTTCGTTCATAGCGAATAGCACAGATTCTGGACACCTGCGCGTCGGGAAATATTAAAGATGGCGCTGGGTTCTAGGGCCCCTTGTGACCCTGATTTAGCCGGTCTCACGGCCTAAACGCTACCGCGTTCGTAACAAACTTCCCGAGCGATTCTTCGACTGTAACTTATGGTGCTTGCTCGCCGTTCGGTAATGAGCTGCATCCTCCCTTTAGCTGGAGCCATACATCGCGATTTAAATTGCCCCAGCATCTTTTCCCTCCAGCGCCCCGCCACAGCACTGATGGGGGTGGGCGAGGTACCAGACATCTACTGGCCTCAAGGTGAAGTAAAATAGTTTCCTTCTTAGACTAGACGAAATCAGATCTGCTCCGCTTCGGTTAAATATGGCAAATGTGTTGACTGTACAACTGATTTAAGGTTTCCCTATCGTTCGCGATCGGATACACAGACGTTTCGTCGATAAGCCGTCCTCTAAGACAGATTATTTATCCAGCCATCACGCTTTTGCGTTATCGAACAGTTTAGATGAAATAACCACTCAAAAGATTATGTACCTGACTTGTTTGTTTCGAATGCGAGTACGCAATTAGACCTTTATTCTCGTTTAAGGAACAGGTTCCAGTTTCCGACAGAGTGGGCAGCCAGTTTATTTTTATTAAAATCGATCCTGAGCATCCACTTGCATCGGTAAAATTGTTCGATGTGCAGGAGAACAATACGGCGCGCGCACTTGTCGGACATGGAACACTCGGACCTTCTTAGCCGTATTTCTTTGAGTAATACTATACTCCAACATATGACGTCGGTTATATCCTCGTCTATACTCCAACAAATGACGTCATGATGTCGGTTATATCCTCGTCTATACTCCAACATATGACGTCGGTTATATCCTCGTCTATACTCCAACATATGTCGTCGGATATATCCTCGTCTATACTCCAACATATGACGTCGGTTATATCCTCGTCTATACTCCAACATATGACGTCAGTTATATCCTCGTCTATCTCCAACATATGACGTCGGTTATATCCTCGTCTATACTTCAACATATGACGTCGGTTATATCCTCTTCTATACTTCAACATATGACGTCGGTTATATCCTCGTCTATACTCCAACATATAACATCGGTTATATCCTCGTCTATACTCCAACATATGACATCTGTTATATCCTCGTCTATACTCCAACATATGACATCGGTTATATCCTCGTCTATACTCCAACATATGACATCGGTTATATCCTCGTCTATACTCCAACATATAACATCGGTTATACCTCGTCTATACTCCAACATATGACATCGGTTATATCCTCGTCTATACTCCAACATATAACATCGGTTATACCTCGTCTATACTCCAACAACATATGACGTCGGTTATATCCTCGTCTATACTCCAACATATGACATCGGTTATATCCTCGTCTATACTCCACATATACATCGGTTTATACCTCGTCTATACTCCAATATATGACATCGGTTATATCCTCGTCTATACTCCAACATATAACATCGGTTATACCTTGTCTATACTCCAACATATGACATCTGTTATATCCTCGTCTATACTCCAACATATGACATCGGTTATATCCTCGTCTATACTCCAACATATGACATCGGTTATATCCTCGTCTATACTCCAACATATAACATCGGTTATACCTCGTCTATACTCCAACATATGACATCGGTTATATCCTCGTCTATACTCCAACATATAACATCGGTTATACCTCGTCTATACTCCAACATATGACGTCGGTTATATCCTCGTCTATACTCCAACATATGACATCGGTTATATCCTCGTCTATACTCCAACATATAACATCGGTTATACCTCGTCTATACTCCAACATATGACATCGGTTATACCTCGTCTATACTCCAACATATGACATCTGTTATATCCTCGTCTATACTCCAACATATGACATCGGTTATATCCTCGTCTATACTCCAACATATGACATCGGTTATATCCTCGTCTATACTCCAACAGTATCGGTTTGGAAAACCTAAGCAAACTGACCAGGTCATCTTCTGAATAAATCTTTCCTTATGGACATTTTTAAACTTTTAAAACTGTCATTAAATAAACGAAATACGTGCAGGCCATCAACTCTTGATGAATACCTTCTAAAAGGAAACGCAAGTATTAGTATTTAGCATAATAATCTGATGTTTTTGTTTGCCCATTTTACGCTAAAGGATTTTTCTTTCAAAGATGATCGCCTACTGTTAAAATACACTGGAATATTGTTTGTTAGCTGTCGTGTCTTTTTATTCTTACCTTTGTTGTACGTCACTTTAAAAAACATCTTTGTTTTCTTTGAAACCTACGATTCCGGACTTAGCCCTGATTATAAAGAAAGGAGTCGATCTCGAAACCGAGGCAATTTAAGGCGGTCGGTCCTCGCGGCTCTCTCGCACCAGTCAGTGAACCCGGATGTTGACGTTTGTAGCAATTAGAACATCAGTAAAACAGTAACGACAGCCCGACGGTAGAGCGACCTCCCGGGTCCTTGGGTGGACCGACCGGGCCGCTGGTCGGCTCGACGAACGTCTCTCAGTAGCGAGGAGGACTCGACTGAGAGCAGGCCACTTGTCTTTACGGGATGCAATGCCATTGGCAGAACCTCGTTCGGAAGTCCAACTCGCTCAACAACAACAATAACAACGACAGCAATGACAACGACAAACTTTCCGTTCCTATCTTTAACACTTGGATGTTTACTATTCTAAAAACGTGCTGATTAAATGTGGGGATATTTTCATGCCTGAACGTGTTCAAAAACTGATCAATAGAGTAGACACACGTAATAGATACGCTTAAATAAAAAGTGCAGTTAGTACGCGAGCACCTGCTGCTATTTGATGGATGGCATCAGTGTGCTTAATTCTTGGTGACCATTGATTTTTACACGCCAGTGTTTGTATTGTTAGACTTTTTATACTTAGGTAAGAGTGATAGCGTGACACTTATTATCAACGTCATGGTTAGGCATCAATTTAATTGTAACCAGATGCTTATGTCAATCATTAGTTAATGTAGAGTGGTGCTAGTTGTTCCAGCATCAGAAATTCCTAATTAGGCGTGTAGATGAGCGATAATCGACGACAAAGGAAGGCCAAAGCAATGACGTCGATTATAGCCCCGTCTATCCTTAAACATATGACGACGATTATAGCCTCGTCTATCCTTAAACATATGACGACGTCGATTATAGCCTCGTCTACCTTTAAAAATTTGACGTCGATTATAGCCTCTCTATCCTTAAACATATGACGTCGATTATAGGTCGATTATAGCCTCGTCTACCCTTAAAAATTTGACGTGATTATATTAGCCTCGTCTATCCTTAAACATACGACGACGTCGATTATAGCCTTGTCTACCCTTAAAAATTTGACGTCGATTATAGCCTCGTCTATCCTTAAACATATGACGACGTCGATTATAGCCTCGTCTATCCTTAAACATTTGACGACGATTATAGCCTCTCTATCCTTAAACATATGACGTCGATTATAGCCTCATCTATCCTTAAACATTTGACGTCGATTATAGCCTCGTCTACCCTTAAAAATTTGACGTCGATTATAGCCTCGTCTATCCTTAAACATACGACGACGTCGATTATAGCCTCGTCTACCCTTAAAAATTTGACGTCGATTATAGCCTCGTCTATCCTTAAACATATGACGACGTCGATTATAGCCTCGTCTATCCTTAAACATTTGACGACGATTATAGCCTCTCTATCCTTAAACATATGACGTCGATTATAGCCTCGTCTATCCTTAAACATTTGACGTCGATTATAGCCTCGTCTACCCTTAAAAATTTGACGTCGATTATAGCCTCGTCTATCCTTAAACATATGACGACGTCGATTATAGCCTCGTCTATCCTTAAACATTTGACGACGATTATAGCCTCTCTATCCTTAAACATATGACGTCGATTGTAGCCTTGTCTACCCTTAAAAATTTGACGTCGATTATAGCCTCGTCTATCCTTAAACATTTGACGTCGATTATAGCCTCTCTATCCTTAAACATTTGACGACGATTATAGCCTCGTCTATCCTTAAACATTTGACGTCGATTATAGCCTCGTCTATCCTTAAACATTTGACGTCGATTATAGCCTCGTCTATCCTTAAACATTTAACGACGATTATAGCCTCTCTGTCCTTTGCGATCGCTAATCTTGTGCCCATGAAGGGATAATTGTGATTTTGTCTGAGTGATGATATTATTACTTTCTGTTGTGTTTTAACCATCCGACTCGTTTATCTCGAATGGTGTTGCATTGCAAGGCTTCTAACAATCCTTTAGTGGGTGGCCGACTTCTCGCTGTCGCCCGAAGCGGTTATATAATTACAATGACCCTGACAGGTCCGCGTGAGCTGTGCACCGCTTCCTGTCAACTTTGGCACCACAGCGCGTACACGGTAACCTACGACGTCGAGATCGAAGCAGAGCTTCATCAATTATTTAAATACTAAAAAGGTATGTCTTTCGCTGGTGAACAGACACAGCAGTCTGATATGCGTCCCTTCCATCAATGAGATATTATCTAAATACACTATTCAAAATGCAGCAACTCTGATGATATTTTCTGCAGCAAAATAACCGAGTATGTAAACATTTTGTTTTCTTCAAATTTTGCTCTGCCAAAGTCGTCATCAGTAAATGTCACGTGAGGATCGTTAAGCACAGCTTAGTCAGTAAATACGCGGGTTTGTCCAGAACTAATCGCTGGTTCAAGTATAGTTCAGGAAAAACGCATTAAATCGACTCTAAAATGAATAACCAGGTAAAAATCTTTAAGGGTCACGTGCTGACATCTATTGATAAAGACGGACTTTACAGGAAATGTGTAAACATCTATTGATAAAGACGGACTTTACAGGAAATGTGCTGACATCTATCGATAAAGACGGACTTTACAGGAAATGTGCTGACATCTATCGATAAAGACGGACTTTACAGGAAATGTGCAGACATCTATTGATAAAGACGGACTTTACAGGAAATGTGCAGACATCTATTGATAAAGACGGATTTTACAGGAAATGTGCTGACATCTATTGATAAAGACGGACTTTACAGGAAATGTGCTGACATCTAATGATAAAGACGGACTTTACAGGAAATGTGCAGACATCTAAAGATAAAGGCGGATTTTACAGGAAATGTGCAGGCATCTAATGATAAAGACGGACTTTACGGGAAATGTGCAGACATCTATTGATAAAGACGGATTTACAGGAAATGTGCAGACATCTATTGATAAAGACGGACTTTACAGGAAATGTGCTGACATCTAATGATAAAGACGGACTTTACAGGAAATGTGCAGACATCTATTGATAAAGACGGACTTTACAGGAAATGTGCTGACATCTAATGATAAAGACGGACTTTACAGGAAATGTGCTGACATCTAATGATAAAGACGGACTTTACAGGAAATGTGCTGACATCTAATGATAAAGACGGACTTTACAGGAAATGTGCAGATATCTAATGATGAGGGCGGATTTTACAGGAAATGTGCTGACATCTATTGATAAAGACGGACTTTACAGGAAATGTGCAGACATCTAATGATAAAGGCGGATTTTACAGGAAATGTGCAGACATCTAATGATAAAGACGGACTTTACAGGAAATGTGCTGACATCTAATGATAAAGACGGACTTTACAGGAAATGTGCTGACATCTAATGATAAAGACGGACTTTACAGGAAATGTGCTGACATCTAATGATAAAGACGGACTTTACAGGAAATGTGCAGACATCTACTGATAAAGGCGGATTTTACAGGAAATATGCTGACATCTATTGATAAAGACGGACTTTACAGGAAATGTGCTGACATCTAATGATAAAGACGGACTTTACAGGAAATGTGCAGACATCTAATGATAAAGGCGGATTTTACAGGAAATGTGCAGACATCTATTGATAAAGACGGACTTTACAGGAAATGTGCTGACATCTATTGATAAAGACGGACTTTACAGGAAATGTGCTGACATCTATTGATAAAGACGGACTTTACGGGAAATGTGCAGACATCTATTGATAAAGACGGACTTTACAGGAAATGTGCTGACATCTATTGATAAAGACGGACTTTACAGGAAATGTGCAGACATCTATTGATAAAGACGGACTTTACAGGAAATGTGCTGACATCTATTGATAAAGACGGACTTTACAGGAAATGTGCAGACATCTATTGATAAAGACGGACTTTACGGGAAATGTGCAGACATCTATTGATAAAGACGGACTTTACAGGAAATGTGCTGACATCTATTGATAAAGACGGACTTTACGGGAAATGTGTAGACATCTATTGATAAAGACGGACTTTACGGGAAATGTGTAGACATCTATTGATAAAGACGGACTACACTGGAAATGTGTAGACATCTATTGATAAAGACGGACTACACAGGAAATGTGTAGACATCTATTGATAAAGACGGACTACACAGGAAATGTGTAGACATCTATTGATAAAGACGGACTTTACAGGAAATGTGCTGACATCTATTGATAAAGACGGACTACACTGGAAATGTGTAGACATCTATTGATAAAGACGGACTACACTGGAAATGTGTAGACATCTATTGATAAAGACGGACTTTACGGAAATGTGTAGACATCTACTGATAAAGACGGACTTTACAGGAAATGTGTAGACATCTATTGATAAAGACGGACTTTACAGGAAATGTGTAGACATCTATTGATAAAGACGGACTTTACAGGAAATGTGTAGACATCTATTGATAAAGACGGACTTTACAGGAAATGTGCTGACATCTATTGATAAAGACGGACTTTACAGGAAATGTGCAGACATCTATTGATAAAGACGGACTTCACGGGAAATGTGTAGACATCTATTGATAAAGACGGACTTTACAGGAAATGTGCTGACATCTATTGATAAAGACGGACTTTACAGGAAATGTGCTGACATCTATTGATAAAGACGGACTTTACAGGAAATGTGCAGACATCTAATGATAAAGGCGGATTTTACAGAAAATGTGTAGACATCTATTGATAAAGACGGACTTTACAGGAAATGTGCTGACATCTATTGATAAAGACGGACTTTACAGGAAATGTGTAGACATCTATTGATAAAGACGGACTTTACAGAAAATGTGTAGACATCTATTGATAAAGACGGACTTCACGGGAAATGTGTAGACATCTATTGATAAAGACGGACTTCACGGGAAATGTGTAGACATCTATTGATAAAGACGGACTTCACGGGAAATGTGTAGACATCTATTGATAAAGACGGACTTCACGGGAAATGTGTAGACATCTATTGATAAAGACGGACTTCACGGGAAATGTGTAGACATCTATTGATAAAGACGGACTTCACGGGAAATGTGTAGACATCTATTGATAAAGACGGACTTTACAGGAAATGTGTAGACATCTATTGATAAAGACGGACTTTACAGGAAATGTGTAGACATCTATTGATAAAGACGGACTTTACAGGAAATGTGCAGACATCTATTGATAAAGACGGACTTTACAGGAAATGTGCAGACATCTATTGATAAAGACGGACTTTACAGGAAATGTGCTGACATCTATTGATAAAGACGGACTTTACAGGAAATGTGTAGACATCTATTGATAAAGACGGACTTTACAGGAAATGTGTAGACATCTATTGATAAAGACGGACTTTACAGGAAATGTGCTGACATCTATTGATAAAGACGGACTTTACAGGAAATGTGTAGACATCTATTGATAAAGACGGACTTCACGGGAAATGTGTAGACATCTATTGATAAAGACGGACTTCACGGGAAATGTGTAGACATCTATTGATAAAGACGGACTTCACGGGAAATGTGTAGACATCTATTGATAAAGACGGACTTCACAGGAAATGTGTAGACATCTATTGATAAAGACGGACTTCACGGGAAATGTGTAGACATCTATTGATAAAGACGGACTTTACAGGAAATGTGTAGACATCTATTGATAAAGACGGACTTCACAGGAAATGTGTAGACATCTATTGATAAAGACGGACTTTACAGGAAATGTGCTGACATCTATTGATAAAGACGGACTTTACAGGAAATGTGTAGACATCTATTGATAAAGACGGACTTTACAGGAAATGTGTAGACATCTATTGATAAAGACGGACTTTACAGGAAATGTGTAGACATCTATTGATAAAGACGGACTTCACGGGAAATGTGTAGACATCTATTGATAAAGACGGACTTTACAGGAAATGTGCTGACATCTATTGATAAAGACGGACTTTACAGGAAATGTGCTGACATCTATTGATAAAGACGGACTTTACAGGAAATGTGCAGACATCTATTGATAAAGACGGACTTTACAGGAAATGTGTAGACATCTATTGATAAAGACGGACTTTACAGGAAATGTGTAGACATCTATTGATAAAGACGGACTACACTGGAAATGTGTAGACATCTATTGATAAAGACGGACTTTACGGGAAATGTGTAGACATCTATTGATAAAGACGGACTACACTGGAAATGTGTAGACATCTATTGATAAAGACGGACTTTACGGGAAATGTGTAGACATCTACTGATAAAGACGGACTACACTGGAAATGTGTAGACATCTATTGATAAAGACGGACTACACTGGAAATGTGTAGACATCTATTGATAAAGACGGACTTTACGGAAATGTGCAGACATCTATTGATAAAGACGGACTACACTGGAAATGTGTAGACATCTATTGATAAAGACGGACTACACTGGAAATGTGTAGACATCTATTGATAAAGACGGACTACACTGGAAATGTGTAGACATCTATTGATAAAGACGGACTTTACAGGAAATGTGCTGACATCTATTGATAAAGACGGACTTTACAGGAAATGTGTAGACATCTATTGATAAAGACGGACTTTACAGGAAATGTGTAGACATCTATTGATAAAGACGGACTTTACAGGAAATGTGTAGACATCTATTGATAAAGACGGACTTCACGGGAAATGTGTAGACATCTATTGATAAAGACGGACTTTACAGGAAATGTGCTGACATCTATTGATAAAGACGGACTTTACAGGAAATGTGCTGACATCTATTGATAAAGACGGACTTTACAGGAAATGTGCAGACATCTAATGATAAAGGCGGATTTTACAGAAAATGTGTAGACATCTATTGATAAAGACGGACTTTACAGGAAATGTGCTGACATCTATTGATAAAGACGGACTTTACAGGAAATGTGTAGACATCTATTGATAAAGACGGACTTTACAGAAAATGTGTAGACATCTATTGATAAAGACGGACTTCACGGGAAATGTGTAGACATCTATTGATAAAGACGGACTTCACGGGAAATGTGTAGACATCTATTGATAAAGACGGACTTCACGGGAAATGTGTAGACATCTATTGATAAAGACGGACTTCACGGGAAATGTGTAGACATCTATTGATAAAGACGGACTTTACAGGAAATGTGCTGACATCTATTGATAAAGACGGACTTTACAGGAAATGTGTAGACATCTATTGATAAAGACGGACTTTACAGGAAATGTGTAGACATCTATTGATAAAGACGGACTTCACTGGAAATGTGTAGACATCTATTGATAAAGACGGACTTCACGGGAAATGTGTAGACATCTATTGATAAAGACGGACTTTACGGGAAATGTGTAGACATCTATTGATAAAGACGGACTTACACTGGAAATGTGTAGACATCTATTGATAAAGACGGACTTTACGGGAAATGTGTAGACATCTATTGATAAAGACGGACTTTAAGGAAATGTGTAGACATCTATTGATAAAGCCGGGACTACCCTGAACTGTTTAGACATCTATTGATAAAGACGGACTACACTGGAAATGTATAGACCCTCTTGATAAAGCGGCCTTTCCAGGAAATGTGTAGACCTCTATTGATAAAGACGGCCTACCACTGGACCCTGTCGCCCTCTATTGCTACCGACGGACTTTACGGGAAATGTGTAGACATCTCTTGCTAAGACGGACTACACTGGAAATGTATAGCACTCTATTGATAAAGACGGACTTTACGGGAAATGTGTAGACATCTACTGATAAAGACGGACTACACTGGAAATGTGTAGACATCTACTGATAAAGACGGACTACACTGGAAATGTGTAGACATCTATTGATAAAGACGGACTTTACGGGAAATGTGCAGACATCTATTGATAAAGACGGACTACACTGGAAATGTGTAGACATCTATTGATAAAGACGGACTACACTGGAAATGTGTAGACATCTATTGATAAAGACGGACTACACTGGAAATGTGTAGACATCTATTGATAAAGACGGACTTTACGGAAATGTGTAGACATCTATTGATAAAGACGGACTACACTGGAAATGTGTAGACATCTATTGATAAAGACGGACTTTACAGGAAATGTGCTGACATCTATTGATAAAGACGGACTACACTGGAAATGTGCTGACATCTATTGATAAAGACGGACTTTACGGGAAATGTGTAGACATCTATTGATAAAGACGGACTTCACGGGAAATGTGTAGACATCTATTGATAAAGACGGACTTCACGGGAAATGTGTAGACATCTATTGATAAAGACGGACTACACTGGAAATGTGTAGACATCTATTGATAAAAGGACTACACTAAAATGGAAAATGATATAATGATAAAAAAAAAACAACTGAAAAATGTGAAAAATTATGAAAAAAGACGGACTTTCCGGGAAATGTGTAGACATCTATTGAAAAAAAAACGGAACGAAAAAAAATGTTAGAAATCCTATTGATAAGACGGACTTACCGGGAAATGTGTAGACATCTATTGATAAAGACGGACTTTACAGGAAATGTGTAGACTCTATTTGATTAAAGACGG